>APFE030245737.1:0-21952 GCA_000404065.3 Pinus taeda
TTATTTATTATTAGTAATAATATATCATCAAAAATAAACATTATATGAATATAATTAAAATAAAAATTGAAAATTGAATATTATTTATTACTCAGTCGACCTTTAAACAAAGCAGCCGTCCTTCCTTTCCCTAATCTAGCACCTTACCTCATAACTATTTATATCTTGTAACTGAGGTCTTCTTCTATCAACATTCAATAAGAGTCCTGATGATGGATCCATGTTGGGGTTCGAAATGTTGACAACAAAATGGTTTTTACTGTGGGTTCTACGGTCACAAAGTTAGAAGATATTGACCACAGAAGTCTTAAATCCAAAATGAATTTCTTTACCTTTCCCAATATCTTACAACAACTCCTTTCCACTCATCAACATAACATTGTTTCTAGGTGCCCCTTTGTCAGCGTCATCCTTCAACGGAATCAGTGTATGTTTATTTCCATTCTTCTCCACAGTATAAGTATTTTTCCTCCCATCATGAATAGCTTTCCAATCAAACTACCACGGACTTCCCAACAATACATGGCATACATCCATTGGCATTACATCACACAATATCACATCCTTATACGTACCAATCTGTATCTCTACCTTGCATTGTTCTGTCACAAAAATCTAATGTCCTTTCTGCAACCATGACACTTTGTAAGGAGTAGGGTGTACTGTCTTCACTAATGCTAGCTTATCCACCATCTCTGTAGAAACAAGATTATCAGTGCTTCCACTATGAATCATCACTTTACAACATTTACCTTTGGATTTGCATGTAGTTTTGAATATACTCTTCCTTTGAGCTGGTTCTTCAATCTCTTTCTCTGCCTTAAGCAATGCCCTTTTCAACAACAAGGATTCTCCTACTTCAGGGGATTCTTCCTTTTCTATAATTCGAGGTGTTTCTTGCTTTGCCTTAGCCACATTCGCATTCGCATTCCTCTAGTTTTGTTTTCTCAACATCTTCTCTTCTGCCTTCAAACCTGCTTGATAGGCATCTTCAATGGTCTTCAGACTCAACAAGCTGATCTTGTCTTGTATGTCATATGTTAAGCCATTGATATATTTGGCTACCTTCTCCATGTCATCCTCTACATGTCCTGCTCTAATATTCAATCTATAAAACTCTTCCGTGTATTCTTTAGCATACATCCCTTTTTTCCTTAAATTCTGTAACTGTTTGAAAATGTTTAACTGATAATATTTTGGCATAAATTTAGCTTTCATTTACTCATCATTTTATCCCATTGCTTGATCTTGGACTTTCTTTTTCTCGTTTTGGATGTTTGTAGTTCATCCCACCAAATAGCTGCATGACCCTTCAATCTGGTAACTGCAAATTTCACCTTATTTCTGTCATCAACCTATTCATAGTCAAAATATTTTTCTAGTGAGCTGATCCAATCAATTAGCTCTTTTGCATTGAGCCAAAATCTTGATAACTTTGGTAGTTTCATTTTCCTCCTCCTCTTCTTCCTCAAAATAGTCTTCTGTAGCACTTTCAACTCCTTCGTCAGGTGCTCTCCTCTGCGCAGTCTCCATTGTATCCATCCTTGTACGCAGACTCCGGATCTCCCCCAGTAGAACTGCATTTTCTTCAGTAAATTAAAATCAAACTATCCGTAAATGGTATTTTTTTATATCAACAAGAATATTCCACTAACATCTTGCACAAGTTTAAAATGATCAGCTGCAAACCAACTGACACTCCAATTACTCTAGGCACTAAGCTAAGCAAACAAGATAGACCATCGAATGATTCTACTTTGTATAAAAGTCTAGTTGGCAGATTAGACATAATGTTTGCAACTAGTTTTGTTCTAGATTTATGGAATCACCTAAGGATTTCCACAAGAAAGTTACAAAATTACTTTTAAGATATGTTGTAGGGACACTAAAATATGGCTTATTGCATAAGAATTTTGAAGATTGTTCACTCTCAAGCTACACAGATAGTGACTATGCAAGCATTTTGGATGATTGAAAAAAAATATCAAAATACATTTTTCACTTGGGAACAAATATGATCTCATGGGCATTGTAGAAAAACCCATTGTTTCAATATGTTCTACAGAGGTAGAGTATATAACTACAACTTCTGCAGTTTGTCAAGCAATATGGCTCAGAAGACTATTAAGTGATATTTTACACGTTCAAAATGAGTCAACTCCTATTTTTTGTGATAATAGCTCCACCATTCCATTGTCCAAAAATCATGTGTTTCACAAAAAGAACAAACATTTTGATACACACTTTCACTTCATTCAAGAGCTTGTCAATAATGGAGATATATTTCTTAATTTATGTGGATTACTAAATCAACTTGGAAACATTTTTACAAAACCATTGGGAAAAACTGTATTTGAATTTTAGAGAAAGCACTTAGGCATTATAAGTGCCAATAATTGTAATAGTTTAGAATAAGACGGGTATTGAGAGCATTAATCTCCTCATGTTACAGAGGATCTATCAACTAGTATAAAAGCCTTTCTTTTTTTCCTTTACAAACAGCGGCAATGATAGCAGCTTTGCTGCTCATCCCATTCATTTTTACATACGAAGGGTATAACAAATTATTTGGAAGATTCTCTTTCAATCAAACAAAGCATGCGCTGAAAACTGAGAACATCGCACTCAACTGTGAGCGCACCGATCTGTTCAAATCCCAACTCCTCGGCTGATAAATCAAGCAAAACGGCCATGAGAGGATGATTTATATGACTGGTAGCTACCATGAATAACTCTCTTTCCTTCCCAACGCGCAGAGGGACAAATCCGCTAATGCCTCTCTCATCTGAAAATTCATGTGACCCAGATGGGTTGAGACTAGATATCTCAGATCTCAGCGCCTCATATCTCTTACACGCAATCCTTCTTCGCGGCATTAGTTTTCTGATAAAATGGGGCATCTTGGTCATTGTAGTTGAGATTTCTGTGCACTGTCTATGGCTGAAGACGAGACAGAGGAGAATGAGTTTGTAAAATGGAGTGTCTGTCTCAAAGGGTCGCTGCTGCCTGTATTTATCATTTATGATGGGCTTGGAGGAGGTTTCGCTACTCTGACGGTATCTGTACAATGTAGAAAGTTGACCAAATTTAGGAAAGAATCTTCGAAAACTAATTAAAATATGATTGCGACTCGCGAGTTCCCATATCATATGATACATGCAACGATAAAACAAACATGCAGCACGTGTTAAATTTTTCAAAGAATAACTTACAAAGTAGTGTCTTTCTGCACATTAAAGTTGTGTACTGTCAAAACCGGTGGGAAGTCAAATTTGATAAGTGGGAAGTTAAAATAGTTAACGTGATATGGTGCAACAATGTTAAATCAGGTACCTTTACTTTCAAAATTTAAAACTAAGTGGAAGGCTTTCAAGTCACACGGCGCGGTCTTAACAGGGTATTTAATCCTCTCCAAATTTCACATGACTAGTGATCATTTCACATGCCATAATCCTCTCCAAATTTGGTTCAAAATTTGCGACTTTTCCTTCTAGTTGAACTCCATGTGCTTTATTTCCTTCAATCATGGGATCAAGTGGTTTTGAGTGGAACTGCTAACTCACAACATTTTAGGAAGTGGTCTAATGGGTTTGTTTTCTAGTGCATCTATTATTGTATTTAACTCACATATGACATGAATGACTTTTAACTATGGGATTGTAGTAAAGAATTTTTTGATTGTCTTATAGATCAATTGCAACTTCAAGTATGAAGGATTGATGCCTAGATTTAGTTTTATGACGATATTGTTGGAATCCCCTATTATGATTATCCTATTCCCTGAGAGGTTCTTAGATAACTTAATACCTTGAAGTAGGGTATACAAGTCGACTTGACTGGTTGAGGTTATGCCCAGGATCTAGGAGTATGATGACTCAACTTACTCTCTAGGGCTAAATATCACCCCATCAACACTTTCCACTAGTGAGATTTGTTTTGAGGCATGATCAAAACAAATGATAAAGGAATCTTAAGATGTTAACCATTTTTGAAACCTTATTGAAGATAAATATACTTGATAATGGCTATTTTGTGAAGGTTCTTAGATAACTTAATACCTTGAAGTAGGGTATACAACTTGACTTGAGTGGTTAAGGTTATGCCCAAGATTTAGGAGTGTGATGATTCAACTTGCTCTCTAGGGCTAAATATCACCCCATCAACACTTTCCACTAGCGAGACTTGTTTTGAGGCATGATCAAAACAAAGGATAAAGGAATCTTAAGATGCTAACTATTCTTGAAACCTTATTGAAGATAAATATTCTTGATAATGGCTATTTTGTGAAGGTAGAGGGGAGTTTTGGAGTTGTATGTTAGATTGGGCCACACATCTTACTTCATAGGAGACCATCATTTGAGGTCAGTGCGATTTGGATCCTTTATTGAGAATATGTTTTAGTAACTAGGACTTAGGTGTTTTTACTATCATTATTGGAATAGCTTGGTTATCTGAAATACTACTATGTTGCATGCTAACCAAATCTTCCACAACACATATTTTGGGAGTGCCAACCATAGTCTTTTTAATAAATCCTTACCTTTGAATGAACCTAATTAATGTTGATTCCATGCTTCAAACAAATGGATAGGCGATTTGGGTCATTGAACCCTATACAACAACTATTGCATAGCTCATGCCTAATTTTTTTTTTTTGCATACTCACGTTCTATGAAAATGTGTAATGTAGTCTCATTATTATTTTGACATAAAGTAGATCATGAGGGTCCTTCAACTTCTCTTTTTGACAAAGTTTCCATAGTGAGATTTTTTTTTGTTTCTCAATGTCCAGACAACTATATTTATTTTGGGAAGTCATCCGTGTGTCATATTTGACACCACAACTTTGGATGTGATGAAGGTCCCTAAGAAAATATATGGCGTTCATAGCCTAACTTTACTATATACAAATCTCCCCCCCCCCCAACCCAACCTTTGGAGTCTTCTTTAGATACAAAATTAATAGCATATCCTACTAAAGAAGAGAGAAATATAGGGATGAGCTTCCTAAGGTGAAGAGGAATTAAGAAAAAAATCCACCCCACCCAGAATCCACCCAAAAAAATAATTAGGTATGTGAAAGAGCATATGCTTTCCCATCCTAGACAATTAGGTCCTAAGTGGATGGAGGGTTGGATTGTTCTTGATTGGATGATTTCTGAGGATATTACCCTACCGATTATTCAACCGTTTTCCAATTTTGGGGAACCATGAGAAGTGGGACTAAAAGAGAATATTAATTGCTCGTATTATTTTGCATATTTGCAAGCCACATTTCATAGATGGTGTGTAATCTAGGTAGCGATTCCTAGTTCTTGATAAATATTTTCAATGCAAGGTCTACTGCCACTAGGCATTACTACCAATAGTTAGGTGCCATGACAATTTTTCTTTGAATGCAAGGTTCATAATTATTGAATATTTCACACATAGGACACCATGTGTTATAGGGAACTTCACAGTGGTTTAGTTTCCAAATCTCTTGCTTCCTTCATAAACTTCCATACCTACTAAAAGCTAAAGATCTAACTCCTTGCTTGTTATCCCTAACAAATTATGACTAAATTATTGAATATGCAATGATGGAGTCATTTTTTTTTTCCAAGTCTACTACATAAAGGAATATCAAGAATATATATTTTATAATATTTTATAAAATATTATAAGAGTCAAGAATTAAGGAGTAAATTTATTTTCGAAGGGGGCTCATTATATATTTTATAATGAGTATTTTAAATTTAGAGATTTAGAATAAATGTATGTTTTATTTTGAGGTATTATTTGAGTTATCATTTTTAAATATATCTATATGAGCATTTAATTTAGACATTTAAAACTAAAATTAATATCTATTTTGAGAATAGTGAGGTTAAATTAGAGATTTGCTTAGTTAATTTATTATTATTATTATGTAAATTTATTACTTAAATTTATTAAAAGAAAATAATGTTAGTTTCAATGATAAGATGTAGTTGACATTTTGATTGATTGAGTTTTTATTGATCGATTAAGGGGATCTAATTCTCTCACACTTCAAAACTTTTATTTATTTGGGTTTCTCTGTAAGAATTTTGGTATCTTTTAGACATTCATGATGCTTGGCTCTAAAAGAATGTTTCACTGAAGTCAAGTTATGAGTATGTTCATTTCATATTTGTGGTATACCTTTTAATCCTCACATGAAACAAATAATAATTTCATTTTAATATAGACATCCAAAATTATTTAATAGTTGAAATTAAAACAGCGAATTAGTGGAAACTGTTAACTCTCATATTAAAAAACTATACCTAACATTCTAGAAAGAAGAAAAAAAAAAAAAAAAACAAAAACAAAAACAAAAACAAAAAAGAAACGACTTTAAAATTTTCGTATGGACCAATATGCATTTCCATTTAATCCATTGTATGTGAAATGAGTCCAATGGTGACAAATTATGAGGCCAAACATGCACATGCTAAGTCTTCTAATCCACCTATACTCTAGTAACACACAACACTTTTATCTAATTTTTGTGATATTTTAAGTTTTTACTATTTTCAATTTAAGAATCGTATAATAAACCTTGAAATGTTGGAATAATTTCTAAAAAATTAATTTAAAACATAACCATAAAAATATTATTATTATTAATTTAACATAATTATTTTAATTATAAATTTTTATACCAACAATTCAATATCTCCATACTTCGAATAAGTACGGAGTCCATTTTATTTTTTTTTTTTATGCCAGTGAATATTCACTTTTCAATGGGACGAGAAGAGAGACTCGCAAATTTAATGGCTCATGATAGGTTTATCCTATGTCCACAACTAATCCCCAAGATGGTTCTTAAGTATGAAGGTTTGGCTTATAGGGATCTCACGTTTGACGTTTTTACGATGGGTATTATTTGAGTTATCATTTTTTGAAATATATTTCAAATTGAAACATTTTAAACTAAAATTAATGTTTATTCTTATTTTGAAATGTGCCTTAGATTATTGGTTAAGTTAATTTATTATTATTATTTATTAAATGTTACTTAAATTTATTAATTAAGAGTGATGTTAGTTTTAATGATAAGATGTCGTTAATATTTTGATTGATTGGATATTTTATTAATCGATTAAGGAGATTTAATGTTCTCATACTTTACAACTTTTATTTATTTGGGTGTTTCTATAAGAATTTTGGTATCTTTTGAGTCACACATGATGTTGTTTTACTCGAGTCAAGGTATGGGTATGTTTATTTCATATTTTTGATATACTCTTTAAACCTCACATAAAACAAGTAATAATTTCATTTTAATGTGGACATCCAAAATTATTTAATAATTGAAATTAAAACTAACAAACTTTTAACTCTAATATTAAAAAATTATACTTAGTGTTCTAAAAATAACAAAAAAAAAGAAAGAAAGAAAGCTTTAAGTTTTCCCATAGACCAATATGCATTTCCACATAATCCGTTACTTGAAAAACTAGTCAAGTCGCGACAAATTATGAGGCCAAACATGCACATGCACATGCTAAGCTTAGTAGACATAGACCCTAGTAACATGCAACACTTTTATCTAACTTTAGTGATATTTTGGGTTTTTACTATTTTCAATTTAAGAAATTTCCATAAATAGGGGAATCAATCTGGTTAGTAAGTCTTGGAATGTTGGAGTAATTTCTCAAAAATTATAATAGAGAATCAATTTGAAGCTTAACATAAGTTTTTTTGTCTTTTTCTTTTTTGTTTTTTTGGAAGTTTTTGTTTTCTAAATATTTGCATATAGTTGCTATATTGTGGATCATTTATACCAAAATTCAATATCCAATGCTTTTAGTAAGTATTTCAATATAGTTATAATTTGTTCTTTGAGTTTGAGCGAATCATCAAAAGTTTTTAGTAAAGGGTTATTAGTTCTCTTTGGTTGAAATATTTTAGAATTATTAATTGGTGCCTCGTTGTTGAAATTTATCACTTGTCTATTCGTAGTTAACTTTTTTTGACATTATATGATACAAACATTTTTCTAGCCAAATTATTTATTTAATAATTTAAAACCTTGGATAATTTATCCATTCTCTATTACGTCACAATATTTATTTATTGGTGGTTAAACCTTGAGACGCATAATTTATCCATTGACTATTTCATGGCAATAGCTATTTATATGTGGTTAAAACTATAGTTTTTCCATTGACTCATTGGTGTTATTTAATTGAAATTTATCACTGTTTTGCCAATAGTTAACTATTCTTTTTAGATATTCTCTCATATAAATATTTTCAAAATAGAATTATTTATTTAAATTGGATTATTTTTCCATTTAATATTGTAAAATTGTTTCATAGTTGAAATTTATCACTTTTATACCAATAGTTAATTATTTCTTCAAATCCTATTAGATCACTTACATTTTACAATAAGCAACATCAAATAATAAAAACTTTTAAAACCAGAAAAGAATAAAATAAAGCAGCTTTTAAAGCTAAATTAATTTTGATCACTTACATTCTACAATAAGCAACATCAAATTATAAAAACTTTTAAAAACAAAAAAATAAAATAAAGCAACTTTTAAAGCTAATCCAAGAGTAATGGACCGTTGATATAAAGTAATGGACCATTGATATAAAGTAGTAGCATATACCAGATAGGAGGAGTTTAGTTGGGCCCGTCCATGGGTTTACTCCTTACTTTTGAGAATTAGATGGGTTTAATCCTTACTTTCGAGAATTAGAATGGGTTGTATATAATATAATAATAATAAAATATTTAATATTAGTATAAAAAACTCTAAAAATTAAATGATTTTATTTCTCAAGTGAGGAATCATCTCACACAATTAAAGTGTTTCATTTTAAAATTTTGAATTTTATGTTTTCTTTTTTTTTTGTGTTGACAACTTTTATGCTAATTTTAACATTTATGGAAATTTTCATTTTTTTGGTGGCCTATATCAATACACTTCACATTTTTCCCTTACAATTCTCTTTAGTCCTCACCTTTCCAAAATAGTTCTCCAATAATTTTCTCATTTCCCCCTAACTTTGGGTGCATAATATGATACCTATTTTAAGGATTGGATTCAACACAAGCACTCAAAACTTCATTTTTTTTGTTCATTTAGGAAGATACTTCTTTCTTCTTATATTGTGGATATGTAGAATCATGCAGTATGACTCCAAAAGGAAGAATGTCCAAATATGCAATCCTCAATCTTGGTAAAAATCCTTTGCAAAGATGTGGTTATTTCTACTCTTAATTTTGATTCACACTAGAAATCATCATTTCCTTATTCATACATTGTCTCTCCCCTATCCTCTATGGTTTAGTCATGGTTTCTCTAGCCCAAAAAATTCAAATTTTATAAAAGAAAAAAATTAATGTGATGCACTTATTTTTTTCTTGAAATTTAGTCATATAATTTTTTCCATATAATTGAAGTGATGAGAAAGTTCTAGTTATTGAATAAAAATAGGTTATTTACAAGTATACTAATGAAGAGAGGATGCCCTTATTGAACAATGATTATATATCTCAAAATTCTTACAATAGTAACCGACCCTTAATTTCCAAAGAGGAATGGTAAACCTAACAACCATAGCTAAATTAGTACAAATACCCAAATCCCTACAACAACATGTGATAACAATGAAACAACCATCCCATGATAATGAAGATATAGTTGTAGATATCCATTGGCATAGTACCCAACTTTATTATGTTATAATACAAGTTTGGCTGCAAGAAACAAAGGGCCAAGCACCACAACACATACAAAAATTAAAAAGAACACATAGATTAACAAATAGATCAACCAATAATTATGGTCAAGGCACAGTCATTCCACTTGCTACCATACAAACTTGTATGCATGTTTAGACCATTCCTCCCTAACCAAGAAAAAGATAAGAAAATTGCAAGGAGGTTTCTATATAAATTTTCTATAGAAAACTCATTAGGCTATTTTTTTACTAGATAAAACTTCCTCTATGTTAAATTTCCTAACGGAACTAGTGCATTTAGATCAAATGGTGTCGTGGGAGGGGATCACATTGAGTTGGCTAAGGACGTTGTCGCTTCTACAATCATGGAAGGACAAACTTATTTTAGCTACAAATACTCCAATTGGATTCTTCGACTATCAATTTTCATTAGCTTGCCTCTAAATCAATGATCATTACAAAATCATTATCTACACAGTGGATGTGAGCTCAACTATTAATTTATCTATACATATAACTACTTATGGAGCTCAAATACCTTTGCATTTAGTGCTTTTGTATACATATGCTTACTTCCCTCATGAGTTGTCATGCCTATTAAGAACTAGAGATGGGGCCCTCGATTTTTATCCCATGCAAATTCTATCTAGATTTGATGAATATGCAATGATGTAGTCAACTTTTTTGTCAAGATACACAAAGGAATATCATCAAGATATAATATGGATACACATTTAGAAGAGGATCCTATAGCTAGACCCCTATTAATCTCTTTGTCATTCCATGCACACTAGAGCATGATGACAATATGCCCACACAAGTACATTGTGGTGGCCCAATTAACCTCATGATTGCACGATGAGTCCTTCATTGTACACAAAGCTCGCGACTCCATAATTCATATGCCTTAGTTAACTCCCCCCTACGTTGAGTCTCATAATATACTACCCCATATGTGCCACATAGGTGAGGGGAAATGACATTGCGAGGTATTTAATGAATCCTAAAGCTTGTGACACGATAGTTCCTATGCCTTAGTTAACTCCCGCCTATGTTGAGTCTCATAATGTACTGCCCCATATGTGCCACATAGGAAATGGGAAGTGACATTATGGGGTATTTAATGAGTCCTAGATGACTAGTAATCATTTCACATGCTATAATCCTCTCTAAATTTGGTTCTAAATATGTCAATTTTCCTAGGAGTTGAACTCCATATGCCTTGTTACCTTGAATAATGGGATCAAGTGGGTTTGAGTGGAACCGCTCAACAATAAAGTTCCATGGAGTGGTCTAATGGTGTTGGACATGAGTTCCCCCAAGGGTAGTTTTGGGGTTAAAAGCCCACATTTTGGTCAAATTTTGTAATCCAAGTTTAAAGACTATGCATTTTGTGTTCACGGAGCGCGTAGGTGTTAATGAGTCATAGGGTTGTCCGCCCTTATTTTGGAAATGTAATGTCGACTGTAAAAGATCTACCCATGGTTCGTGGACCATGGGATTGTATAAATAGATCTAAGCTCTAAATAGTTAGAATCAACAATGAAGATATGATGTATGAGAGATAGCTCTGAAGTAGAACTCTAAGTTCAGGTCGTAGCGTAGGTAGAGGCTCTGCAGGTGAGTGCGCAGAGGCCTAGAAGTACGCAGCTGAGTGCGAAGGGTAGGTCAAGTATGTAATCATTTGGAATTGTAAATAAAGAGAATTATTCTACAATTTATGCGTCTTTATATCCTGTTATGCATCTTGTTATGCTGGGTATGAATTTCACTTATAATGCTTATATGATGTAAATGTGTTGGTTAAGTGAACGCAAGTAAGAAAATCTATTTACGCGAAGCTAACTAAGATCACTTAATAAGATAAGTAAGACACTTAGCCTAGTTTGGGAAATATCGCAGTTCGCTACCCTAGCAGTGGGAAAGTCCCCTCCCCGCAGGTTAGAGCTGTGCAAAATCCAATTGTACCCTTTCACGAAGGTACTAAGGGGTGGAACAGAGGGTTGAGCAACCTGTGTGAAGGCAGGTATAGTCAGGATAAACTGACATCACATCCATCTCAGGGTGCGGAAACTTGCTTCCAGCATCCCACATACTGCTTCGGGTGAGATTTCAGTCCGTGCTCTGCTGGCTGATGCCGAAAGGACCAGTAGTGTAGGGTTTTGTTTGGCTAACTAACGTTGAACCTAGGTCAGGCTGCCTTAAGCCAAAAAATGGTTCCGTTGCCGAGACCGAAATTTGCATCAGAGATGTGTGATGTCATATCGCTGGAATCCAACTAAGAAAGAAATCGAAGGCTCGTTGGACAAAATGATCCATGAGTTCACGACACAAGAGAATAGAAACTCGCGACTGTCAAAAGAATAGTGGCTAGACTAATACCTGTATACGGAGATCCACGAAATCTTTTTCGCCTCCTTTCCTATTGAGCTATATGAGTGGATCGCGAAGCTAGCAGATAGCCAAGGAAGGTGGAAACTTGATGGTCCTATTGTGTGGACCCTAGAGCTAGTGCGAAGGTTGGAAGCATCAAAGGATAATATCGCCCGCGTTGTCGATCATTCTCTCGATCGCGTCATAGGAGGATTTGTTACGGAGTTCGCAGTCGACACCTCAGTCAGCTATAGTGAGGCAGAGCATCATTTTTTCAAAGGACAACGAGGTAAGTACGTAAAATATCTGAATACTTGGATTAAAATTTTGTTGTTCAAAAAACGGGTTATGCAGCTACCTTGATGTTCGGTACTACACAAAGTGAAAAAAGTTACAGAAACAAAGGAAATAAGGGTCTGGAGTATAGCCCCTTGATTTCACCTCCACGAAGAGACAAAGAAGGAATAGCGAAGGTTTCTCTTTGAAGCACTCTTCAGTTAATAAGACAAGGATTCCCACAAATACCACCTCTGCCTACACCACCTCTGACTTCACCGCAATTGCCTCCAACTTCACCCGTACCACCTCCACCTCCACCGCGATTCAGTATGGCAAACACAGTGAGTTTGCCTTTGTTCAAAGGCTTGGGAAATGAGGACCTGAACCAATTCTGGTTCATTGTGAGGGCTGTATGGGAAGCTTAAGATGTTACAGATGATCACATAAATAAGGCGACACTAGTTAGTGCTCTGCAAGATGACATAGGAGGCCAATTAAACTTGCGTGACGCTTACCCGCCTCACGAAGCCGATATGTTCTATAAACCTTGATCTATAAAAATTCGGGTCTGGGTTTAGACTTAAACTCCAATCACTTTAAACCTCGATATCTATTGGATAACAGAATCCATCATATCCTACAGCTAGCGATTCTTTGATTAACACACAGGTTAAACACAAGCCTAACCCCACTGTTAACTATGACATAAGCAGTTGAACTTTAGATCGATGGTTAGGATGGAGTAAGGGCCTTCAACCATGATTAACCTTGTTGTGCTCTTCTACCCCTGTTATTAATATTAATGACTACGACTAACCCATAAACATTGAGATTATAATTAAAATACAAAAAACAGAGAAAATACTCAGATGCACTTCAGAATGCAAATACACAGAGGTAAACGAGAGTTTTCAACAAATTGACACATAGTCCCACACTGAATCAATTTCTTCAATAAAATGATAGTTACAAAGTCTCGGTCCTCTTGGCTCGATTACAACAAATTAACAGACCTTTGTTTCAATCTCAAATCCCTCTCTCTCACTCAACTCTCGCCTCTCGCTCAATCCTCAATCATCTTAGCTAATCTTTCTTCATTACATTTTCTTCTTTTTATGAATCAAATCCTATTCTAACTCTATGAACAACTCGATCTCTATTTTTAATCAATCTAACAATCAAATCTCTATTTTCAAGATCCATTACACACCTATGCTAGCAACTTATCCAAAATAAGACAATTTCCTGACTATTACAATAATGAACTACAAATCATTTTCAAGAGATCCAACCCTCTCGATTAAAACTGACTTTTGACCACTCAGGTCAATGAAATTCAACTCATTTAGCCACAACATGTGAACAAACCTTCACATTGCTGGCTAAGTCTAGATGCTCTTGCATCAGAGTCCCAGGGAAGAAAAGAATCATCCCTTAGACTTTCAGGGTTTACTCCATACTTCTGCAACTCTGCTATTGTCAACCAACTAGCATCCTCCAATGGTTGTCCTTTCCATTTGACTAGATATTGATAATAAACTTGTCTTCTGGTTCTTTTGGATACTCTTTTCTTTAAAACAACTTCCACCTCTCTCTTAACTGTATTTACCATTTATTCTTCCCAATTCAAAGTTTGAGCTTCATCTTCTGTAGTTTCCTCTTGTAGCTTTGTCTCTGTCCCTTTGTATGGTTACAAATCTGCAACATTGAAGATAGGTGATATTCCAATCCCTTCTGGCAATTCAATTTCATAAGCATTAGTTGAAAACTTTCCTACAATTCTACATGGTCCTATCTTTTTCATCTTTGATTTATTGTAAGTCTTAGTAGGAAATATTTCTTTTCTAAAATACACCATCACTAAATCTCCCACTTGGAATTATTTTTCTATTCTTTTCATATCTACTTTCTATTTGTATTTTCCACTGCTTTCCTGTAATCTGCCTTTGACATCTTCTTGTAGTCTCTGCATCTGCTCTGCAAACTCTTCATCTTTTGCACTTCTTGTCTCTTGTTTACCTAAATTTCTGAGCTCATACACACCTCTTGGATTCATCCCAAAAACAATCTAAAATGAACTCATTCCAGTACTTTGGTTTGGAGTGTCATTATAAGCAAACTCAGCCCGAGCTAGTGCTAAATCCCAATGCTTAAGATTTTGATACACTAAACTTCTCAATATGTTCCGCAAGCTTTTGTTTACTACTTCAGTTTGTCCATCTGTTTGAGGATGGTATACTGAACTGAAATTGAGGTTAGCTCCTAGTTTTTTCCATAGAGTTCTCTAGAAATTCCCTACAAACTTTGTATATCTATCAGACACAGTACTTGTAGGCAATCCATGTAATCTTACAATTTCTAAAAAAAATAGATTAACAATATGTGTTGCATCACTAGTCTTTTTACATGCAATGAAATGTGCCATTTTGGAAAATCTATCTACCACAACATAAACGGAATCATTCCCCCTTTGAGTTTTAGGTAACCCCAAAACAAAATCCATGCTAACTACATCCCGTGGTCGGTTTGGTATTGGCAATGGCTCATACAATCTTGTATTCTGGCTTCTCCCTTTAGCGTGTTGACATATCCTGCACTTATCAACAAATATCTTAACATCAGTCCGCATCTTTGGCCAATAACAAAAGGTATTTATCTAAGCAAAGGTTTTGTCTTGTCCAAAGTGACTAGATAATCCTCCTCTATGTTTCTCCTTTATTATGTTTTCCCTCATAGAACATTTGGGAATGCATAACTTGTTGCCTTTAAACAATAAATGTCCTTGGATAAGATAATATAACCATTGAATTCATTTATGAACTATTGGATTTTGTACTGCTGTGTAGATATCTTTGAAATCTGCATCATCTTTATACATTTCAACCATTTCTTCAAATCCTACAACACCAACTTTTAATTCTTGCACAATGAAATTTACCCTGCTTAAAGCATCAACAACTTTGTTCAACTTACCACTTGTGTGCTTTATCAAAAAAGTAAAGCTCTGCAAAAACTCTACCCACTTGGCATGCTTTTGGTTCAATTTCAGCTGATTGTTTATGAACTGTAATGCATGATTGTCAGAATACAATATAAATTCCTTTGGTAGCAAATAATGTCTCCATTTTTTTTAGGCTTGTACAATAGCATAAAATTCTTTATCATAAGAAGAATACTTCTTCTTCTTCGCTTCATTTAATTTCTCATTGAAGTATACTATTGGTCTCTGTTCCCGACTCAAAACTGCTCCAATTGCAACTCCGCTAGCATCGGTTTCAACTTGAAATATTTTTCAAAATCGGGTAAAGCTAAAACTGGTTTCTCTATGATTTTTCTCTTTAGCAACTTAAATTTCCTGTCTGCTGCTTCTATCCACATGAACGGCTAATTAGTCTCCTTGATTGTTTTAAGAATTGGTGCACAAATCTGACTAAAACCTCTTATAAATTTCCTGTAAAAACTTGCAAGACCATGAAAAATTCTTAACTCAAATATATTCCTTGGAATAAGCCAGTTCCAAATTGCTTGGAATTTCTTTGGATCCATTTTCAACCCTTCTTTAGAAACTACAAATCCCAAGTAAATTAATTCTTCTTTCATGAAACTACATTTCTTCAGATTTATCAGTAGTTTCTCTTCCTACAGAGTTCTTAAAACCAATTTAAGATGCTCTATATGTTCTTCTTTACTTCTACTAAAAACTAGAATATCATCAAGATAAACAATAATGAACTTGCCTGCATATTCCTTCAAGACTTCATTCATCAATCTTATGAACGTGCTAGGTGCATTAGTGAGTCCAAAAGGCATCGCTAACCACTCATACAACCCACTGTTTGTTATAAGTGAAGTCTTCCATTCATCTCCTTCTCTAATTCTTATTTAATGATACCCACTATTCAGATTTATTTTAGTAAAATACTTTGACCCACTCAAACAATCCATCAAATCATCCATGCGTGGCAAAGGAAATCTATACCTGATAATGATCTTGTTTATGGCTCTGGAATCTGTACACATATGCCATTCACCTCCCTTCTTTAGAGTGAGTACTGTTCGTACAACACATGGACTAAGATTCTCTCTGATTAGTCCCTTATCCATCAGTTCTTGCACTTGTCTTCCAACTTCTGCATTCTCTTGAGGAGTTAATCTGTACGCTGCTTTGTTTGGAAAACTTGCTCATGATATTAGATCAATATGATAATTAAAACTCCTGATTGGTGGCAATGCATTTGGCAACTCATCCACAATAATATCAGCAAAATCATTTAGCAGAGTTTTGATTTCTTCAGGCAAATCATCTAAGTTTGTGGAAGTTAAAATTACCATAGGTCTCCCTACGATGGCAAAATGAATTTCTTCACCTTTCCCAATATCTTACAACAACTCCTTTCCACTCATCAACATAAAATTGTTTCTAGGTGCCCCTTTGTCAGCGTCATCCTTCAACAGAATCAGTGTATGTTTATTTCCATTCTTCTCCAAAGTATAAGTATATTTCCTCCCATCATGAATAGCTTTCCAATCAAACTACCACGGACTTCCCAAAAATACATGGCATACATCCATTGGCATTACATCACACAATATCACATCCTTATACATACCAATCTGTATCTCTACCTTGCATTGTTCTGTCACAATAATCTAATGTCCTTTCTGCAACCATGACACTTTGTAAGGAGTAGGGTGTACTGTCTTCACTAATGCTAGCTTATCCACCATCTCTGTAGAAACAAGGTTATCAATGCTTCCACTATCAATCATCACTTTACAACATTTACCTTTGGATTTGCATGTAGTTTTGAATATACTCTTCATTTGAGCTGGTTCTTCAATCTCTTTCTCTGCCTTAAGCAATGCCCTTTTCAACAACAGGGATTCTCCTACTTCAGGGGATTCTTCCTTTTCTATAATTCGAGGTGTTTCTTGCTTTTCCTTAGCCACATTCGCATTCCTTTGACTTGATGTTTTATTATGAGGACAGTCCCACGATACATGTCCCCATTCTCCACATGTGTAATAGTGAATATATTTTCCTCGGCCTCTTCCTCTGGGTGCAAATATTCGTCTATTAAAATATCCCCTATGTGGTGGTCTGTTACTTGAACTTACTACTTCATTCTGATGTTGCTGAACCCTTGGTCTGGTAGTTCCTCTACCTCTTACTGAACTTTTCCCTCTATTCCTCTGATTTTGTTTTCTCAACATCTTCTCTTCTGCCTTCAAAACTGCTTGATAGGCATCTTCAATGGTCTTCAGACTCAACAAGCTGATCTCGTCTTGTATGTTGTATGTTAAGCCATTGATATATTTGGCTACCTTCTCCATGTCATCCTCTGCATGTACTGCTCTAATATTCAATCTATAAAACTCTTTTGTGTATTCTTTAACATACATTCCCTTTTTCCTTAAATTCTGTAACTGTTTGAAAATGTTTAACTGATAATATTTTGGCATAAATTTAGCTTTCATTTTACTCATCATTTTATCCCATTGCTTGATCTTGGACTTTCTTTTTCTCATTCTGGATGTTTGTAGTTCATCCCACCAAATAGCTGCATGACCCTTCAATTTGGTAACTACAAATTTCACCTTCTTTCTGTCATCAACCTCTTCATAGTCAAAATATTTGTCCAGTGAGCTGATCCAATCAATTAACTCTTCTGCATTGAGCCAACATCTTATTAACTTTGGTAGTTTCATTTTCCTCCTCTTCTTCTTCCTCAAAATAGTCTTCTATAGCACTTTCAACTCCTTCGTTAGGTGCTCTCCTCTGCGCAGTCTCCATTGTATCCATCCTTGTATGCAAACTCCAGATCTCCCCCAGTAGAACTGCATTTGCTTCAGGTCTTCCTCTACCTATGCCAACTCCTCTTCTTGACGGCATGTTTACCGCAGTCAAACTCAATATCTGTGCTCTGATACCAAAATGACGCAAGAGGCCAATTGAACAACAACTAAACATCAATTGAATAACAACTAAACATCAATTGAAAAACAACTAAACATCAATTGAACAAAAACTGAACAAAAATTGAATAGCAACTGAACAACAATTGAACAACAACTAAACAACAATTGAACAACAGCCGGTCCCGTGTTGAATTTCCATTTAGAAGACAGGCGCTTCACTCTATGTTGTTGATCTCCTCTCTCCAGATCTAACGGTTGGTAGCGACATCGCAAATTGCAATTTATCCCAGCGAAGGTTCATTCAATCCTGAATGAGGCGATGTGATATAATCCAATGGTCAGTAATCAGTCAGTCATCCAACAGTTGAGAGCGATATCGCACAGGGAACTTGCGCGATGCTTACCTGCCTCATGGAGCCGATATGGTTTATAAACCTTGATCTATAAAAATTCGGGTTCGGGTTTAGACTTAAACTTCGATCACTTTAAACCCCAATATCTATTGGATAACAAAATCCATTAGATCCTATGGCTAGCATTTCTTCGACTAACGCATAGTTTAAACACAGGCCTAACCCCTGACTATGACATAAGCAGTTGAACTTTAGATCAATGGTTAGGATGGATTACAGGCCTTCAACCATGAACAACCTTTCTGTGCTCTTCTACCCCTGTTATTAATATTAATGACTACAATTAACCCATAAACACTGAGATTATAATTAAAATACGAAAAATAGAGAAAATACCCGGATGCGCTTCATAACGCAAATACACAGAGGTAAACAAGAGTTTTCAACAGAATTGACACATAGTCACACATTGAATCAATTTCTTCCATAAAATAATAGTTACAGAGTCTCGGCCCTCTTGGCTCAATTACAGTAAATTAACAGACCTCTATTTCAATCTCAAAACCTTCTCTCTCACTCAACTCTCGCCTCTCACTCAATCCTCAATCATCTCAGCTAATATTTCTTCATTACATTTTCTTCCTTGTATGAATCAAATCCTATTCTAAATATATGAACAAATCGATCTCTATTTTTAATCAATCTAACAATAAAATCTCTATTTTCAAGCTCCATTAAACACCTATGCTAACATCTTATCCCTTAATCTAAAATAAGACAATTTCCTAATTATTATAATAATGAATTATAGATCATTTTCGAGAGATCCAACCCTCTCAACTAAAAATGACTTTTGACCACTCAAGTCAATGAAATTCAACTCATTTAGCCACAACATGTGAACAAACCTTCACATTGCTGGCTAAATCCATATGCTTCTGCATCACAAGATCATGTGCTAACTTGGTACATTAAGTACTCCAATGATAACCCAAATTTTAGAGTAGCGAACATCCAAGTAGCACTAAATAGGGAATTTAGCAGGCTTAAATCTGAGGCGCAGTTGATTGTGGGATTCAAAGAGATCGTGATGCAACTAGGAAAAACACCTTGGGAACTAGATCAGAGGCTGAAATGTATGATTCATGAAGCCAACATGAATTTGACAGATGGACAATATCGCGAATGGTTTGTGGCTTCACCACTACCACACTTGAGGAGTGCGTTGTCGTAGCAAAAGATAACAACTCAGGCAGAGGCCTTGGAGATTTCCATGAGACTACATGCGACTCTGATGCAAGATCCTAATCTAGGAGTCCAACAAATCCATACACAGCCTAAAAATTTGTGCCTTGAGATGTAAAGTCTGAAGCAGGACAGGACAATTCGACCAGTGGTATGCGAGGAGGTATGGTGCTTGAAATGCAAGAGTCAGGGTCACGACAAAGAACATTGCTCAGTATTTACAAATTACCCTATAGGAGGAGGACCGATACCTTTAAGGCTAGAAGCTCAAGCAGGACCTAGCGCGACGCCTACTTTATGACAAGAAAACATGCCATGGATAGTTGTCACTTTCTATAGAAGTATGTGCAAGCACCACAATAGTTGTTCTGCAACTTTTGTAGTTCGGTAGGACATGATGAGTGTACTTGCAAGAGCTATGAATTGATGATGGATAGAACTCCCGCCTACAGGGTTCACGCCAAAACGTGGCCCCTTGACTAGAATGCAAGGATGGTGCGGACAGGATTTTAAGGGTGCGGACGAGGAGGAGGCCGAGGCGAAGGAGGACATGGTAGAGGTCGAGGACATATGATTTGCTACAACTGCTGAGAGCCAGGACACTATGCCCGCAATTGCACTAATCCAACGCATTCGTCGTGCAAGTATTGCATGCTGTTTGATCATGAGATAGAAGATTGTCCTACGCTGATAGCTAGGATATATGACAAGGGAGTGCTACCACCTTCCTCAACTCAGAACTTGCAGATGATGAGGTATGAGCCATGTGAGGAAGATCCAAACGTAAATATAGTGTTCCAGAGTGGAATCACGATGGGAGATGAAAAGGGAAAACAACCAGACGACAGTACGTGGGTTCGCAAAGCCCCGACAAAAGAGGTTGTGTTCGATTTGGAGCACGTTCGTGAAGCATTCATGGAAGCTAAGAAGAGCTTCATTGAGGCCTCCACCTCAGAAAGCAAGGATAAGCTTGAGCTAGAGATTGAACCCTATATGCTCACAACTTTCCTGGAAACCTGTATGAAGTTACTATGTGATAGTAAGGTTGTTAAAGGGCTACAAGAACTCATCAATAGATGCACTGGAACCGCGCCAGGAGAGTCACACGTAGTACGAAATATTGGTAAGCAAAAGACAAGGACGGGGCATGAAATGAGACTCACAACGCAGATCGAAGAATACGAAATGGATCAGGTCATTTTGGACCTAGGGTCAGATGCGAATGTTTTGCCGAAATAGACATCGGAGCAAATGGGGAGACCTGCGCTGCAATGGTCTCCGATTCAGCTAAGGATGGTGAATTAGCAGAAAATCATACCCATGGGGTGGCTGCCGGGGGTGACCGTGGATATTGAGGGAGCGAGCGCGCTGGCAGATTTTGAAGTAATAGAGATAGTAGATGATAGCAATCCCTACCCTGCTCTCCTCGGAACTGACTGGGCTACTGATATGGACAGGGTAATCAATCTGAAGAAGCGAAAGATGATCTTTGAGAAGAAGTCACTGCGTGTAATAATACCCCTCGATCCTGCTGAGGGATCATGCTATATGGAACCAGTCAGCGATTATGAGAGTGATGATGATCTAGAATGTATCTATAAGATAATAGCATGAGACCAAGGTTGGGTGAATCCCACCATGGATGGACAGATTATGTGGGGTTGCGAGAGTTCCTAGACTTCAGATTTGGACGAAGAAATAAAACACTAGCAGAATCAGTTACATGAAGTAACTACGCTGAATTGCAACATGATGACCCAATCACTGTGCTGTGTGTCATCATAGGTAAGAAATTTGCCTATTTATGATAGTCTAAATGAGGTAGATTGCTTTTTGGATGCATTTGAAAGAGAGGTGCCAAAAAAACAATGCTTCCAGGCCTTGGACTGGGCATTGCACGCTACACCCACAAGATGGTGGGGTAAGCAAAAGGGAAGCTTTGATGATTGGCACAAATGTAGGAGAATAATGAAAACGTGATTTGGGAAGCCTAAGATGCGACTGACAGACAAGTACGATGGGCAGAATGATTTGCGCACACATCTAGCCAAGTGGACGCAGGCTTATGGAGAA
>APFE030245737.1:25915-38471 GCA_000404065.3 Pinus taeda
ACAACCCTGTAGTTAAGGTAGCAATGCAAATATTAGCAGGGAACGTGATGCGAAAGTGTTGCGCAGATGAGGTGCCCGTGCCTATGATTGAACTAGCAGCCCAATGGGTTTAAGGAGTCCAGTTCAACTAGGCGAATTATCTATGCAGTAAGTTCCTTGCGAACTGTCGCGAGGCACAGGAGCAGGGCAAGACATTTCACTCTGCGTGGCTCCTACTATCGATCGTACTAGTGGCCTGGGAGCTACCAGATTATAGCCAATTCCCTTCGATCACGCTGGACCTCCTAGAGGCAG
Source organism: Pinus taeda (assembly GCA_000404065.3). NCBI lineage: Eukaryota > Viridiplantae > Streptophyta > Pinopsida > Pinales > Pinaceae > Pinus > Pinus taeda. The sequence goes on from APFE030245737.1 coordinate 26,210, forward strand.
CGAAGTACGTTATGCTGTGGGTGACTAAGGACATGCAACACATCAAATAAAGCAGGATCATTTGGATCTTGATGGAGATGAGTATCTGAATGTGGATTAATCACAAGCCGCGGTTGTCGCCCACAGTCTACGCTAGTTTGTAGAGCTTTGCAGAGTTCAAAGCAGATTCTTACCATGTCTTTATCAGGGCACAGAAGGACCCCGCGAAGACATGGCATAACTTACCATATATGGCAATTGATGATGTTATTTTTGTAGTCCTCGAGTCTTGGCCGCCGGAGTGGCACGCTCTAGCAGGCTCCATGGTGGAAACAGACAAGTCCACTGCGCAGCGTAAGAGGGAAGAAATAAAGCTCTGAATGGCACAACTTGTTGAGGAGCGCAAAAAGGAGGAAGCAAAGGCTAAGGCCTAGGCAGTGCATGACGCCGCGAAATTGGCCGAATAGCAGAAGGCAGGAGGAGAAGAGCATGAAGGACAGAAGTCACCTTCGCCAGGGATTGAAGCAGAAACAAAGGAGCCAACAAAACAAGGTGGCGCGGACCCGCAGACAACGTCCACCCAACTCAAGTGTCAACGACTACAAGAGAAGGCAGTGCCACGAAAGAAAACTAAGGCGTCAAAGACATCCTTCGACCCAATCACCCTCACTGAGGGGGATCTGCATGATATTGGAGAAAAAGTGAGGAATGTCATCGCGGAGGCCCTCCAACAATTCGAAGAACAACAACAATTAGTTTTAGGGGCTCTCTAGACAGAACTGCAGGAGTTGCAGGTTCACACTCCAGAGGCTGGCACAACGTCCACTAGCCTCGCGATCGGCAGTTCAGCTGCCGAGGAGATGTTGCGCACAAGGGTGACAAATACGACATTGCTACCAGATGGGGCACTTACTACAGAAAATGAGGCTGACAGACCCACGGTCAGTAGTATGAAAGGGGTGGCATTGAATATGGTCGCGCTACCTCGAGAGATGCTATACCTCTTGCAGGATGGAGTCACCGCGGAACTTAGGGCCCGAGAGAGTCACACTCTACAGGTGATGAGTGAGCAACGCATCAATATTAAGCAGTTGGGCTTGCAGCACAACGAGGCAGTAAAACAGAACAAGAAAATCATGCAGGTAGTGGAGAAAGCCTGCCGGATGGTCCCGAAGTTGGACATTCGGGAAGAAGAACCAGTTGAGGCGCATGTCCGCAAGTTGGCCACAGGGGTGTGTGACGCTCGAACAGGGATGGCCAGGATTCAGTTGGAGCTGAACTTGTAGATTGCAGAATTGCAGTTGAGGGTTCAACGTTCAACTCCACCAATGTCAGGGAACAACGTACCAACGCTATTACAACAACAATAGCGACAGTCAACAATGCAGTAGCAGACTGCATGCGACTTTTTGAACAATCATTCAAGGTCTTGACCACCTTGTAGGAGGACCCGAATGTAGAGATCATGGATACAGAAGCGCGCGAGCTACAATAAAGATATGACGAGGTCAAAGGGACCGCGCAGATAGTTTCCCTTACATAGAGGCTCACACAGATGCAAGAAGCAAAGGCGCTTAAAGAACAGGTGGATGTCGCTTGGCACAAAGAAGCGGTCTTAAAAGCGCGCCTACAACCATGAATAAACAAGACATATATGACCACAACTTTCATTGAAGGAAAGCTGGCAACACTGCACGCAACTCAGCAGAAGATTAAGGGTAGTAGTTTAGCGACAGTCAGCGAGCAAAGAGTGGAAGAAGTCCAACAGGCAGTCGCTCAGTGTGTTGCTGAGGTTGCGATTATCCAAATAGAGCTAGGATGTCTTTGCGCTAAGATCTCTACACTTGCAGAGTGACTCAAGGGCGAGTCACGATGTTTGTGTTGGGGGCCCGTTGGGCGTGTGATCCCCCAGGGGCAGTTTTGGGGCTAAAAGCCCATATTTTGGTCAAATTTTGTAATCCAAGTGTAAAGAATCTGCATTTTGTGGTCGCAGAGTGCGTAGGTGTTAAAGAGTCATAAGGTTGTCCACCCTTATTTTGGAAATGTAATGTTGGTTGTAAAAGATCTACCCATGGTCCCCTTTAAGTAGTTAAAATCATCAATGAAAATATGATGTATGAGAGATAGCTCTAAAGTAGAAGTCTAAGTTTAGGTCGTAGCGTATGTAGAAGCTCTATAGCTGAGTGCACAGAGGCCTAGAAGTCCGCAGCTGAGTGCCCAGGGTGGGTCGAGTCTGTAATCGTCTGGAATTATCAATAAAGAGAAGTATTCTACAATTTTTGTGTCTTTATTTCCTGTTATGCATCTTGTTGTGTTGGGTATGAATTTCACTTATAATGCTTATATGATGCGCGAATGTATGTAATTGTGTTGGTTAAGTGAGTGCAAGCAAGAACATTTGTTTACCTGAAGCTAACTAAGATCGGTTAATAAGATAAGTAAGACACTTAGCCTAGTTCGGGAAAAATCACAGTTCGCTGCCCTAGCAGTGCGAAAGTCCCTGAGCCGTAGGTTAGGGTTGTGTAAAAACCAATTATACCCTATCATGAAAGTACTAAAAGGTGGAATAGAGGGTTGAGCAACCTGCGCAAAGGCAGGTATAGCTGAGATAAACCGACATCACATCCATCTCAAGGGTGCGAAAACTTGGTTCCAGTATTCCTCCATACTGCTTTGGGTAAGACTTCAGTCCGCGCTCCGCTGGCTGATGCCAAAAGGGCCAGTAGTGTAGAGATTTGTTTGACTAACTAACGTTGAACTTGGGTTATGCCGTCTTAAGCCAATAAATGACTTGGTTTGCTAGCATATTCAACACATAGTGAATAATATTTCACCATAAATAATATTTTTTAAACATCCTTAAAAAATGAATGAGTAAATTTGATGTCTAATAAACTATGTGACCTATTATAATTTTTAATAATCTCTTTACAAGTTTAAAGGAAGAAGAGACCCCGTGCTTATTGATATTGTATTGTAAAAAGTATGTACAAAGTTAAATTATAATAACCTCTTTACAAGTTTAAAGGAAGAAGAGACCCCGTGCTTATTGATATTGTATTGTAAAAAGTATGTACAAAGTTGTTTGCAATTGTGGACATTGTTATGTATATTATTTAAATAAACAATTTTATAATAGGTGAGTAGTCACTATCTCAAATATCAAGATTTGTGTTTTTAAATTTTGTTGATTAATTATCATTGATTGATTTTTTACCTATCATATATGCTTTCATTTTACAAATGAATATTTACTGATTTATAGTATAATAAGTTATTAATTCCAATTTGACTAATAAATCCATTTTTCTTCCACGATTTTCCAAATTATTTTTTAATTATATAGTTTTAAACAAAATAAATTTTAACGTTAATATGTTTTAACATATTTCTATTCGAAAACTAATAAATTTTTGTGAAAATATTAATATGTTTAAACATATTGCTTTTTAAAAACTAATAAATTTTTGTGAAAATTTTGGATCAGGTTAATTTGAAGCGATAATCATTCTTATCTCTAATTGAAACTTACTGCCAAATAAATGGAAGCATTCATCATAGTTTTACTCAACGCTAATGCCCTTGAAAGTGTCATTTTAAATGCCCTCGATAAGATGGTCGACAAATAACGAAATAAAGAATCCTACATAAGTTTACATATAATAAAAAAATTTCAATAACGGTAACAATAAAATAAAAAGATATGAAAAATAAATACCTTCATCATATTTTCCGGTTCCTTTTATTTTGTCGGTGATTAGTGTGTAGAACATTTCACTGCCACACACGCGTCAGGTTCTCACCAAAAGTGTATGCGATTCTGCAGTGTGTCTGTCAGTTGTTTTTAAAGAGATTTTTTGGAAATATACAGTTAAAAAACCATTTTAAATAATACAAATCAAAATTTAACCTCAATTTTTTCCGCCGGATTCCGTCACTGAAATTTCCAAAAAATCGCACAAAAACAACTCCCAAAAGTCTAAAAAAAATCTTCAAACGTGGCTGCTGTCCACCTGCCACAGTGCTCGTCACGCTGTCACGGTCTTAGACCACTGATTATCATTACCATCATCACTACCTTGACCATACCTCGATTCCTTGGATCTAACCTATTACCGACACGAATTTATTTTTGTTGCTTAGTTCCGGGTTGATACTATTGCGGGTTAGGTTTTCTATTAAACTAAAATTGGTAGGTAATAGTAAATTTCCAAATCTTTTTTCAAAGGGGCTCATGGTGGATTTCAGAGTGGTGATGAGTTTACCTGATGGATTCCTAATGGTATGAGTGTGAAAAATTCAATAACATAAATATTGTATTTTTAGCAATATAATGTTTATTTTATGTGTAACTAGTTTATCTAGTTTTCTTATGTTTATAAGAGTTTTTTTTCAAAAAGGGCATTAATTTGCTGATAAAATGGGGCATCTTGGCCATTGTAGTTGAAATTTCTGTGCACTGTGTATGACTGAAGATGAGACAGAGGAGAAAGACTTTGTAGAATGGAGAGTGTCCATCCCAAAGAGTCGCTGCTGCTTGTATTTATAATGGGATTGGAGGAGGTTTCACTAGTCTTACTGTATATGTAGAATCTAGAAGGTGTATCTGTACAATGTAGAAGGTTGACCAAATTAGGAAAGAATCTCTGAGAACTAATTAATATAAGATTGCCAGTCCCTATGTCATATGATACATGCAGGGATAAAACAAACATGCAGCACGTGTTAAATTTCTCAAAGAATAACTTACAAAGACGGGTTTTTTCTGCAGGTGAAAAGTGTCTAACGGTGGGAATTTTATATTTGATTAGTATTTTTTTCCAAAAGTGTGATATGATATGGTGCAACATAGGTTACGCAGAGGAACCTTTACGTTAAAGCTAAGGGGAAGGCTTTCAAGTCATATGGTGTGGTCTTAGCGAAAGCAAACATGTAAGTTTACTTCAAACAACTTTTCTTTAAAACAAATATGACAAGTTTACTTCAAACAACAACCTATCTTTAAAACAAAGATAAGAGAAAGCATGGATTAAATAAGTTTAATTTGCATTGATAAAGACATTCAACATCAGTGGGATAAATGCTATTCAAAAGCAATAATGTAAGTCAAGACCCTCATTTAAAACAAATGTTTATATGACTACATAATGGGAAGGCAATTTAGCCATTTTTCTTTAGCATTACCAAGATCATCATATGTAATCTTCAACTTTTCATGAGAAGAGAAAGGGACTTTTGGGACATTAATGAATCATGACAGGTTTATATTATGTCTACAACCCAACCAATTTCACAATGATGAATCACATTGGTTGGTTCGAAACCCGTCGACAAAAGTCTTTGTCATGTGATTTACGCTGAAGCTCTTCTTATAAATATGACTGATCACAAAAGCCTCAATTCTACAAGTATTTTTTAAGTTATTAATTTTTGAAGTATATTTTAATAAGCGAAATGGAAGAGCACATAGTGTATAAATAACTCACAAATCAATTTGTATATTCAATTGAATGTCAAATTACAAGTCACATAAATAGTGTGTGTTTGTGAGATTCAACAGATTTTAAACAATAAGAATATTGTTGAGAAAATATCTCAAAAAAACTCCAACAATCAACCATCCAATTCTATCTATATACTAATGCAATCATTATTCCAAGTCTCCCTTTTAATATTTACATTGCATTATTACAAAAAATTACATTATTATAAAAATTAATATAAAAATGACAAATAATAATTCACATGTGACATCTATCTCATTAGTCTTCGTAAGCAATAATGCTTACTTTGAAGTCTCCTAAACAAAACTATTTTCATCACCACAATCTTCGAAATTCCCATTATATACTTCTGTTTAATAAAATTCATTCTGGTTTTACCTTCTTACTGTACAAACCCCGCACAGGCGCGCGGTCACAATTTTACTACACAATTGCATACAACCACTCATAGTAATAATATAACTTCCCCTCCAAGTATTCACGGGTTCCTCTGACCAGCACATCCTGCTCGGATATGTAGAGCAGAACAAAGGTCTTGAACACTGACTGAATCAGGGACGTTGAACACAGGATTGTGTCTGTTAGTACCCATCAACGAAAAAGCTTTCAAGAGACGTCGATGGAAATACTTGTGAATTGGTCTGCTGACTACCGATCTCCCAACAAATCCGCTTGGTTTCTTTTGTCAATACCGTTCAAAGATCCCTTACGGCTCTCATAATTTTTCTAAGCTATAGCGTATTAAGAGGAACAGAAAATACGCGGCCCTGAGTATCCAACCTTTCTAGAGCAAGGTCAGCAGATAATGTATTTTAAATTAAGAAGATTTATATGACAGAGCTGCAACGGTAGCAAAACCATACATTATAGATTTGTAGTCAAAACATCTCCCAGGTTGATATCGTATATCACAGCAGGAGGACGCTGTACGGAAACAATTGTGCCCTCCCGAATCTCTCTTCTTCCCCTGCAGCTGGCAAATACACCAATCAACGGGCTTCACAACACATAAACTTGGCATCCTGTCTCTTGACACATGTCACCAATGCTGCCTTACTCGACTTGGCAGGTCCTGGATGAATGTCTCTGCAACGACAACATTGGTTCATATAAGAAATGAATGGTGTCATCGTCCTCTGGGTTAGTTCCAACACCCCCAAAATGGATGACTGTGACGCCATGGCTGACCTTTTCCAACAGATCATTGAGCACACTATCAATGCCACGCTGTTGTGTAACATACTTAGATCAATCGTTGACCCTGAAACCCTTCACGTTGAAGAGTAGCCACTGGCGAATTATACCACCATACACCTTCTCAATGTTTTCTTACACATTGATTATCAAACGCACTTTTGATGCCAATGAGAATAGTGGAGAGCAAACATGGTTTATAAACGGTTTACAAATCAATTTGTATATACCATTGAAATTTAAATTACAAGTCACTCTTTAATTACAAATCAAATAAAGAGTGAAGAGTAGTTGCACATGAGTGCACGGTTCAGTGGTCGGGCAGTTTGGCTTACTCCATCTTGCCCGTGGTCGGGCAGTCGGCTTACTCTACCTCTCCGGGGTTCGATCCTCCATTGTGTTGTTGCGCTGCAGCCTATACTGTACTATTGCGAACGTATTCCAGTTGATGTGACGGATGTCAGTTAGACTGATATGTATATATGTACAAAAAGAGGGCCCAATATCGCTTCTTCTAGGAACTAGCCTCTCCCTTAAAAAAAAAAAAAGAGTAAAGAGTAGTTATGAATCTAACAGATTCTAAACAAGGAGAATGTTGTTGAGAAAATCTCTCAAACAATCAACAATTCCATTCTACCTATATTAATGTAAGCATTATTCCAAATTTTTAAATCAAAATTTTAAAAACTTTTCAAGCTTAGATTAATGTTCAAGAGTTGTTAAATTCATTTACTAATATTTACTAAATGTAAATTTATTAACCAAGAATAATGTTTTCTTCAATTATATAATGTAGTTCACATTTTAGTTGATTGGATCCCTTAATCATTATTCCAAAATTTTAAATCAAAATTTTAAATGTAAACTTTTCAAGTTGAGACTAATGTTCAAGAGTTGTTAAATTCATTTGTTGATATTTACTGAATGTAAATTTATTAACCAAGAATAATGTTTTCTTTAATTATATAATGTAGTTGACATTTTAGTTGATTGGATCCCTTAAACATTATTCCAAATTTTTATATCAAAATTTTAAATATAAACTTTTGAAACTCAGATTAATGATTCAAGAGTTGTTAAATTCATTTATTAATATTTATAAATGTAAATTTATTAACCAAAAATAATGTTTTATTCAATTATATAATGTAGTTGGTATTTTAGCTGATTGGATCCCTTAAGCATTATTCCAAAATTTTAAATCAAATTTTTAAATGTAAACATTTCAAGCTCAGATTAATATTCAAAAGTTGTTAAATTCATTTATTGATATTTACTAAATATAAATATATTAACCAAGAATAATATTAACCAAGAATAATGTTTTCTTCAGTTAGATAATGTAGTTTGGCATTTCAGTTGATTGGATCCCTTTATTAATTGATTAAGGCGATCAATCCTCTCCCACTTCGAAATTTCTATCGATATATCGATATTTAAGTTATTGGGTGCTTTCACTAGAATTTTGGTATTTTATAAGTACACATGATTCTTAGTTTTAAGGGAATGTTTCATTAAATCTGATATGAAGGCATGTTTATTTTAGATTTATAATATACTTTTTAATCTTTACATGAAACACGTAATAACTTCATTTTAATGTATTCATGCAAAAGTATTTAAATATTAAAATTAAAACAGCTAATTACTTGGAACTTTTAAGTCTCATTTAAAAAAATATATTAATTTTTAAAATTTTCTAAAGATTAATATGCATTTCCGTGTACTTTGTTATGTGAGAAATGAGTAAGTAATGACAAGTTGTAATGCCAAACATGAATATGCTAAGTCATGTGATCCACTTTGTTTTGTGAGAAATGAGTAAGTAATGACAAGTTGCGATGCCAAACATGCATATGCTAAGTCATGTAGTCCACCTAGTCCACTAGGAGCCTAGTGACATGCAATTTTTATTCATCTTTCAAACTTTGGTGTTATTTTGGATTTTTACTATTTTTAATTTAAGAAATTTGAATAGATACTTTTTATTGTCTTCGAATGTTGGTAGAAAAAAAATTTGAAGTTTAATTCATAAGTTTTTTTTAACCAAGGGGTGTGAGTCAATCATGGGATGTTTTTAGGAAATGGTTATTATTATTTTTTGAAATATTCTAGAATTATTTCTTGTTGCCTCATAATTGAAATTTATCATTGTTCTACTTATAATTAATTTTTTTTAGATATTATATAATACACATATTTTCCTAGTGAAATTATCTCTTCATAAATTGATTATTGTATTACAATAGCTATCTATTGATGGTTAAAATTTTGAATAATTTTTTCATTGACTTATCAGTGTTCATAGTTGAAATTTATCACTTTTTTTACCAATAGTTAATTATTTCTTTTCAAATATTATCTCATATAAATATTTTCCAAGAATTCAAACTTTGAATAGTTTAGCCATTGACTATTACATGTCAATAGTTGTTTATTCATTAATTGAAATTTATCATTGTTTTATGCAGAGTGAATTATCTTTTTTTAGATATTATCCCATATAAATATTTTTAGAGTGGAATTATTTATTTGAGAATTTAAAATTTTGGATATTTTTTCCATTCATTATTGTAGAATTATTTCTTGGTGTCTCATAGTTGAAATTTATAATTTTTTTTTTTGCATGTTGTTAATTATTTTTTATATTACCTTATGCAAATTTTCTTAGGTGTAATTAATTATTTAGAAATTTAAAGCTCCGACCATTGACTATTAGGTTGGTTTCTCAATATACATTTCTACCTTCTACGATAAAGAACATCAAATTATAAAATCTTTAAACAATAAACAAACAAAGAATGTAAACTATTGACCATTAATATAAGATATTAGCCCATACTAAATAAGAGGATTTAGTTGGGCCTCATCCTAAGATAAAACCAAGTTTGAAAATTAAATGATCTTGCTTCTCAAGTTGGGGATTATCTCGCATAATTAAGGTGTTTCATTTTAACATTTTGATTTCTCTGCTTTTTTTCACTTTATACTCACAACTTTTATTTTTATTATAATTTCATAGATTATGGAGAATTTTGTTTTTATGGTGGTCCATATCAATGCACTTTGCATTTTTTCCTTAAATATCTCTGTGTTCATCACATTTTCAAAAAAATTATGTAGTCATCAGCTTTTCAAACAATCTGTGTTAGATAATTTTCTCACTTTTTCCTAACTTTGGGTGCCTAATATAACACCTATGTTAAGGAGTGGATTTAATGGATCAATTCAAGCAATAAAAACTTCATTTCTTTTGTTGATTTGGGTAGATACTTCTTCTTATCTCATGGTTTTGTAGCATTATATATTATGACCACAGAAGGAAGAGTGTCCAAATGTGCAATCCTTGATATTGGTAAAATCCTTTGCAAAGATGTGGTTGTTTCTATGCTCAATTTGGGTTCACACCAAATATCACCAACTCTTTATTCATACATTGTCTCTCTCCTATCCTCTATGGTTTAGTCATCATTTCTTTAGCCCATGAAATTCAATATTGTAATTTTTTTAATATGTTGTACCTATTCTTCCTTGAAATTTAGTAATATAAATTATTCCATATAATTTAAGTGATGAGAAAGTTAGGTATTGAATTAAATGTAGGTTATTTATAAGTAAATTAATGAAAAGAACAATCCATTATTGACCAATGATTATATAAGTCAAAAGGCTTATATTATTATGCATCCTCAAATTCCAAAGAGGAATGGAAAACCTCATAGCCATGGATAAATTAGTACAAACACCCAAATTCCTACAACAACACATGTAATAACATTGAAACAACCATGCCATGATACACATGATTTAGTTGCAGGAAGCCATTGGCATAACACCTAACTTTCTTATGTTATAATACAAAATTGGTTGCAATTTACAAGGGGCCAAGTACCATGAGACATACATCAATAGAAAATATCACATAGATTAACAAATAGACCAACCAATATTTATGTTTTTCACTATCATTCCACTTGCTATCATGCAAACTTATGTCCATGTTTGGACCATTCCTCCCCAACCAAGACAAAAAACAAAATTGCAAGAAGGTTTGTAAGAAAATTATCTATAGAAAACATTTCCAAACTTGCAACATTTTGATTTCATATCAATTCATTAGGATAGGTTATTACTTCATAAAAATTCCTCTATGTTAAGATTTACTAATGGAATTGGTGCATTCAAATCAAATGGTGTTATTGGAGGGGAGCACATTGAGTTGGATAACGACATTTTTGTTGCTAAAATTAGGGAATGAAGAACCTCTTTTAGTGACAAATACTCTAAGTGGCCTCTTCAGATATCAATTTTCATAATCTTTCCTCTATATTAATAATTGTTATTCAATTATTATATTCATGGTGGATGTGAGCTTAGCTAATAATTTCTATATGCCTATAATGGGTTCCAAGAACTATTTATGGAGCTCAATTACCTTTACATTAGTGCTTATGCATACATATGCTTTCTTCTATCATGAGCTGCCATACTTGCTAAAAATTGGAGATGTGGCCCCTTGCTTGTTATCCCCTAATTTTTTTATCTAGATTGTTGAATATGCAATGGTGGAGTCAACTATTTTTCCAAGTTGACCATAAAAAAGAATAACATGAAGATATATGAGGGAAACACATTTGAAAGAGAATCCTTGAGCTAGATCTATAGGAATTTACAGGGTAAGTTCCTCAGACAAAACACCAAAGGACACCGCTCACAAACAGATCACAGATCAATACACCAGTATTTTTGACGTGGTTAAAACCCTCAAAGAGGGAAACAGTCCACGGCCTGAGCCAACGCGGCCACTTCAGGCAATTTATTAATAAAAGAATGAAAATTTACATAAGCTTCTCTCGTGAACGGTTAACCTACAAATGACCCTTCATGCGCTTTAAATAGAATTCATGGACCAATCGGGTGTCAAGCCACGGATCAAGTGTCGGTAATACCGAGGAGAGAATGAACCGTCGGATCACTACATATCGTGACCGTCGGATTGTAAATTACAAAATGTACAACGGTAAAGAAACACACTTTACCTAACTCTATACCTAACTCTATACTAGACCAAGTTGAACTTAACTATTTCCTATGTGTCGGAATATCCTAACATCCCCCCTTAAGAACAACTTGGGATAGGATTGAAGAATTTACAAATATGACACAATAGGAGAAGGAAGGAGGCACTAGAGCCTATCCCCCCTTAGTGACAACTTCCTGAACTCCAACCATAAATCGAAGTTTAGTAAACTTCGCCTCTGTGAGACCCTTTGTAAAGATGTCTGCAACTTGATCATCTGTTGAACAATATTGCACTTCAAGAACATGGTCATGAATTAGCTTTTTGATGAAGTGCATGTGTAGTTCAATGTGTTTGCTACGCTGATGTTGAACTGGATCTTTGCATAGTTGAATAGCACTTTGATTATCACACCAAAGTGTAGTCGGATGCTGCTGTTGAAAGCCAAACTCTGATAGGATCTGACGAAACCACAAGGCTTCCTTACTAGCTTCTACGGCACCACGATATTCTGCTTCTACTGAAGAAAGAGAAATGGCACCTTGTTTCTTGCAAGCCCATGTAA
>APFE030245737.1:57976-68841 GCA_000404065.3 Pinus taeda
TCACTGATTTAAAAACATTAATTAAAATTGATAATACTTTTTATGTATATTAAATATTTTTATTTAAATAAATAGTTTTATAATAAATAAATAGTAACTATATCAAATATCAAAATTTGTATTCTCAAAGTTTGTTCCATAATTATTATTCATTATTTTTCTCTTTATTAAAAATACTTTTATTTTAGTCTATATGGGTTAGCTCAAGCGGCAAGGGCCATGGAAATGAAGTCTCACCGAACCAGAAGTCTTGGGTTCAAATCTTGGGCTACCCTTCCCCGTAGAGGGGTACATAATGGACATGTAAATCAGAAGAGTCCGGGCCCCAGCTTACAAAAAAAAAAAACACTTTTATTTTAGCGAAGGAATACTATAAAGCTGGTAAAAAAAAAAAACCAAAATCAACAAACCCAAACTCAACAAAATCTCCTTGTAAATGCCATATATAAAATAGTCAACAAATAACCTCTTTCAAAAAAAATTATATTATTTTACCTATAATAAAAAAATTCCTCATGATTAATTATTATTATTTTATTATTATCAAAATTTTACTCATACAAATAACCAAAAATGAAATATATAAAAATAAATAAATAACAAACCGTAATTGTAATCAAATTTCCACTTAAAAAGTAAACTAAATTTGAAATTCAAAGGCTGGAGATGACCCCTGGACTCTAGACATCCATCTTCCTGAGCTATTTCATATGCGGGGATATCATGCTAACTAAGACGGGAGACAGACTTTAAAGCGAGGTGGCACCTTCCATGTGATTTATTGGGTACAACATTTCACTGCCACACACGTGTCGGGTTTTTTTATCAAAAGTGAACGCGATTATGCAGAGTGTCTCCGCAGTACAAAAAAAGTCTGCCTCCACCCAAAATCTTTAAACCTCTCTGCGGTCCACCTGCCACAGCGCTGTTTATGCTGTCATGGTCAAGCGCTGAATTATCCAGTTCAGTAAGTTAAATAGCTTGAGCAAAGACTTCAACCGTCTTTTTTTATGTGATTTACGTATAAATTATTTTATATTAATTAAGTCACAAAAAGATTGAGAATACTATTGCCAATCCAAAAAATGGGAAAACACTGCGTCCTCGGGGAACAATATGTGTGCCCAGAACCAACTGCATGTTGCCTGTAACGGTTAGTTATAGCCTATGGTTAGTTATGTCTATAGGTTTAATTACTTTATTAATGTGGTTGACATTTTTGGGCACTGCGTATGGCTGAAGACGAGGCTGAGGAAAAGAGTTTGTAGAATGGAGTGTATATCCAAAGACTGGCTGCTGCTTGTATTTATAATAGGCTTGGAGGCGGTTTGACTTTATTTGTACAGTGTAGAAGGTTGACCAAATGTGCCAGTCCCGGCCTATATCATCCGATCCATGCAACTTGATGCAACGCTAAAACAAACATGCAACACGTGTTAAATTTTTCGAAGAACAACTTGCAAATTAGGTTCCTTAAGCACATTAAAGTTGTGTACTGTAAAGACCGTGGAAATTATGCATCTCTTCTTCACCAAAAAGTGATGTGATACGCTGCAACAAATGTTAAAACAGGTATCTTCGTTGAAGCTCAGAGGAAGGCTTTCAAGTCACATGGCGAGGTTTTAGTGGAAGTAAATATTTAAATTGGTTTTAGTGGATTTAAATATTTAAATTTAATAAAAGAGAAAGTAACAAATTTTTAAATCAAATAAAATAGAAAGCATTATTTTAAAGTATTTAATTTGTATTTATGAGTAGGGTAGGAATTTGAAATCTAAATCACTAATTAAATTTGTCGGTTTAGATAACTCTAACCATTTTTTTAATCATTTAACAAAAAATAACAATTTTTTTAATCATTTAACAAAAAATAACAATCTTTTTAACCATTTCACAAAAAAAATTGACCGTTATGAATTTTTTTGACTATAAATAATAGGCAAATCACTTGGTGACCAGCAAATTGATCGTCAAATTCCATCCCACTCATGAAAACATTCAACATCCAATTCTTTAAAAATGCCCCAAAAATGTCTATATGACTACATAATACAAAAACAATTTATCCATTTTGCTTTCGCATTATCGAGATCATCTATTTTAATATTTAACTTTCCATTACAAGAGAACCTCCTTGGAGATTAATGAATCATGCTTTAACCTATATCCACAACCAATTCTTCAAAATTTTCAAGTTGGTTTTAAGTATATAGGTTTAACACAGAGATTTTACTTATGAGGCTTTTACAATTGGAATTGGATCTATTTGAGTTATCAATTTTTGAAATATAAAGGATTTTTTTTTGTGATTAATGAATTATGGGAGTTTTAATTTAGGTCTATAATTAATTCTTTAAATTGGTTTTTAAGTATATAAATCTAACTTATAGAGATCTTATTTTTGAGGTTTCTACAATTGGAATGTAATTTTTCAAATATATTGTCATTTTAAAATCTATTTGACAATAGACATTTTTAATATAAAATTTTCAAATTCAATGTTCATGGTCTTATTAATGTTCATAGTAGGACAGTGAGTTAAATCATAGAGTTGCTAATTTCATTTATAATATATATTAAATACAAATTTATTAACCAAAAACAATGTTGCCTTTAATGATGTAATTATTAAAATGTAAATGCCATTTTGATTGGTTTTCTTTATTGATTGACTAAAGAGATCCAATTCTCTGTTACCTCAAAACTTCTATACATATTTAAGTTTTTTGGATCCTTTTACCAGAGTTTTGATATCTCCTAGGTACATATCATGCTTAAGTTCTAAGGAAATGTTTCATTTAGGCCAAACTATGGGCATGTTCACTTAAAATGTTTGTAGTGTGCTCTTTAATCCTCACATGAAACAAGTAATAACTTCATTCTAATGCATAATGTATGAGTACTTAATTTTTGAAGTTAGAACAATTAATTAATTGGAATTTTTTATTTAGAAATTTAAAAAAATATATCTTTATTATTTAGAAATTAATAATAATAATATAATAATAATAATAATATTTTTCATCTGAATCAATATACATTTCCAAATACTTAGTTATGTGAAGAATTAGTCAAGCACTAACTAGTTATAACACCAAACCTGCACATGATAAGTCATCTAGTCTACTTAGACTTTATCTTTCAAACTTTCTTGTTATTTTGGGTTTTGTAATTTCCAATTTAAAAAATTTGAATATTGTCAACCTCTTCTTGTAGATATTGGAATGTTCACTAATTTCTAGAGAATTGTCCTAAAGAATTAATTTGAAGCTTGATTCATAAGCTCTTCCTGAACCAAAGGGCATTTTGTTTTACTAGATATCTGCATATGGTTTATTTATTGTGGATTATTTGTATGAGCAATTTAATATCTTATGCTTTTAGTATATATTTTAATATAACTAAATAATATTATTTATATATTTAATGGATTATTGGATGCTTTTATAAATGGTTATTATTTTTCTTATGTTGATATATTTTAGAATTATTTTTGAGTGTTTCATAGTTAAATTTTATTTTTTCTACCAATAATTAATTATTTTTCTTACTGTTATGAGATGTAAATATTTTCCAAGTAAAATTATTCATTTAAGAATTTAAAACCCTGCATAGTGTTTCCGTAGACTATTGCACAAAAATAGTTATTTATTAGTAGTTCAGCGGCAGTCAACAAGCAAAGAGTGGAAGAAGTCCAACAGGCGGTTGCTCAGTGCGCTGCCAAGGTTCCGATTATCCAAATAGAGCAGAGATGTCTTCGAGCTAAAATCTCCGCACTTGTAGAGTGACTCGAGGGTGAGTCATGATGTTTGTGTTGGGGGCCCGTTGGGCGCGGGATCCCCCAAGGGCAGTTTTGGGGCTAACAGCCCATATTTTGGTCAAATTCTGTAATCCAAGTGTAAAGAATCTGCATTTTGTGGTCGCAGAGTGCGTAGGTGTTAAACAATCATAGGGTTGTCCACCCTTATTTTGGAAATGTAATGTTGGTTGTAAAAGATCTACCCATGGTCTGTGAACCATGGGATTGTATAAATAGAGCTAAGCTCTAAGTAATTAGAATCATCAATGAAGATATGATGTATGACAGATAGCTCTGAAGTAGAAGTCCAAGCTTAGGTCGTAACTTAGGTAGAGGCTCTGCAGCTAAGTGCACAAAGGCCTAGAAGTCTGCAGTTGAGTGTGCAGACCCCTGCAATTGAGTGTCCAGGGTGGGTCGAGTCTGTAATCGTCTGGAATTATTAATAAAGAGAAGTATTCTACAATTTCTGTGTCTTTATTTCCTGTTATATATCTTGTTATGTTGGGTATGAATTTCACTTATAATGCTTATATGATGCGCGAATGTATGTAAATGTGTTGGTTAAGTGAGTGCAAGTAAGAACATTTGTTTACGTGAAGCTAACTAAGATCGGTTAATAAGATAAGTAAGACACTTAGCCTAGTTTGGGAAATATCACAGTTCGCTGCCCTAGCAGTGCGAAAGTTCTTGTGCTGCGGGTTAGGGTTGCGTAAAAACCAATTATACCCTTTCGCGAAAGTACTAAAGAGTGAAACAGAGGGTTGAGCGTTGAGCGACCTGCGCAAAGGCAGGTATAGCTGGGATAAAGTGACATCACATCCAAGACTTCAGTTCGCGTTCTGCGGGCTGATTCCAAAACGGCCAATAATGTAGGGATTTGTTTGACTAACTAACGTTGAACCTTGTTCAGGCCGTCTTAAGCCAATAAATGGCTTGGTTTGCTAGCATATTCAACACATAGTGAATAATATTTCACCATGAATAATATTTTTTAAACATCCTAAAAAATGAATGAGAAAATTTGATATCTAATAAACTATGTGACCTATTATAATTTTTAATAATCTCTTTACAAGTTTAAAGGAAGAGGAGACCCAGTGCATATTGATATTGTATTGTAAAAAGTAGGTACAAAGTTGTTTGCCACTGTGAGCATTGTTATGTATATTATTTAAATAAACAGTTTTATAATAGCCAAGTAGTCATTATCTCAAATATCAAGATTTGTGTTTTTAAATTTTGTTTATTAATTATCATTGATTGATTTTCTTCTTATCCTATATATTTCATTTTAACAAATAAATGTTGGCTGATTTGTAGTATAATAAGTTGTTCATTCCAATTTGACTGATAAATCCATTTTTCTTTAACAATTTTCCAATTTTTTTTTTTTTTAATTATATGGTTTTAAACAAAAATAACTTTAATATTAATATGTTTTAACATACTGCTATTCGAAAACTAATAATTTTTTGTTAAAAATATTAATATGTTTTAAGATATTGCTTTTTAAAAAATAATAATTTTTTTGTGAAAATTAATGGTGAAAATTTTGGATTAGGTTAATTTGAAGCCATAATCATTCTTTGAAACTTACTGCCAAATAAAGTAGTAGTTTATAATGCGACTTTTTGAAAGTTTTTCTGGCGGATTTTTCCGGTCAAAATCAGGCAGCAATTCACTGGAATTCCAAGTTTGATAGCTAGTTTCTGCACAATCAATGGCTCCCAGGGGTTTTCTAGGGCGCTGAATCCATATATACAGTTAAAAAACCATTTTAACTGCTAAAAATTAAGATTTAACCTCATTTCTTCCGCGGTATTCCGTCACCGAAATTTCCAAAAAATCGCATATTAGACAACTCCCCAAATAAATAAAAACATTCATCGTAGTTTTACTCGACGCTAATGCCCTTGGAAAGTGTCATTTTAAATGCCCTCGATAAGATGGTCGACAAATAACCAAATAAAGAATCCTACATAAGTTTACATATAATAAAAATATTTCAATAACGGTAACAATAAAATAAAAAGATTTGAAAAATAAATACGTTCATCAAATTTTGCAGTCTCTTTTATTTTGTTGGTGATTATTGTGTAGAAAATTTCACTGCCACACACGCGTCAGGTTCTCACCAAAAGTTGACTGGATTATGCAGTGTGTCTCCGCAATACAAAAGGTCTAGAAAAAAATCTTCAAACGTGGCTTCTGTCCACCTGCCACAGTGCTCGTCACGCTGTCACGGTCTTAGACCGCTGATTATCATTACCATCATCACTACCTTGACCATACCTCGATTCCTTGGATCTAACCTATTACTTATACGAATTTATTTTTGTTGTTTAGTTTTAGGTGGAGTTGTTTATAATGTGATTTTTTGGAGATTTTGGTGACGGAATTCGGTGGAAGAAATTGAAGTTAAATTTTGATTTGTTCCAGTTAAAATGGTTTTTTAATTGCATGTTTGGATTTAGCACCATGAAAAACCCTGGGACTCTTTGATTGTGCAGAAACTAGCTATCAAACTTGAGATTCCAATAAATTGCTGCCGGATTTTGACAAATTGCATTATAGACAACTGCGTTCCAAGTGGATTAAGTTTTCTATTAAACTAAAATTAGTACGTAATAGTAAATTTCCAAATCTTTTTAAAGGGGTTCATGGTGGATTTCAGAGTGGTGATGAGTTTACCTGATGGATTCCTTATTGTATGAGTGTGAAAAATTCAATAACATAAATGTTTTATTTCTAGCAATATAATGTTTATGTTATGTGTAACTAGTTCATCTAGTTTTCTTATGTTTATAAGAGTTTTTGATACTATTGCGAGTTAAGTTTTCTATTAAACTAAAATTAGTACGTAATAGTAAATTTCCAAATCTTTTTTAAAGGGGATCATGGTGGATTTCAGAGTGGTGATGAGTTTACCTGATGGATTCCTTATTGTATGAGTGTGAAAAATTCAATAACATAAATGTTTTATTTCTAGCAATATAATGTTTATGTTATGTGTAACTAGTTCATCTAGTTTTCTTATGTTTATAAGAGTTTTTGATACTATTGCGAGTTAAGTTTTCTATTAAACTAAAATTAGTACGTAATAGTAAATTTCCAAATCTTTTTTAAAGGGGATCATGGTGGATTTCAGAGTGGTGATGAGTTTACCTGATGGATTCCTTATTGTATGAGTGTGAAAAATTCAATAACATAAATGTTTTATTTCTAGCAATATAATGTTTATGTTATGTGTAACTAGTTCATCTAGTTTTCTTATGTTTATAAGAGTTTTTTCAAAAAGGGCATTAATTTGCTGATAAAATGGGGCATCTTGGTCATTGTAGTTGAAATTTCTGTGCCCTGTGTATGACTGAAGATGAGACAGAGGAGAAAGACTTTGTAGAATGGAGAGTGTCCATCCCAAAGAGTCGCTGCTGCTTGTATTAATAATGGGATTGGAGGAGGTTTCATTAGTCTTACTGTATATGTAGAAACTAGAAAGTGTATCTCTACAATGTAGAAGGTTGACCAAATTTAGGAAAGAATCTCTGAGAACTAATTAATATAAGATTGCCAGTCCCTATGTCATATGATACATGCAGGGATAAAACAAACATGCAGCACGTGTTAAATTTCTCAAAGAATGACTTAGAAAGACGGCTTTTTCCTGCAGGTGAAAAGTGTCTAACGGTGGGAATTTTATATTTGATTAGTATTTTTTTTTTCCAAAAGTGTGATGTGATATGGTGCAACATAGGTTACGCACAGGAACCTTTACGTTAAAGCTAAGGGGAAGGCTTTCAAGTCATATGGTGCGGTCTTAGCGAAAGCAAACATGTAAGTTTACTTCAAACAACTTTTCTTTAAAACAAATATGACAAGTTTACTTCAAACAACAACCTATCTTTAAAACAAATATAAGAGAAAGCATGGATTAAATAAGTTTAATTTGTATTGATAAAACATTCAACATCAGTGGGATAAATGCTATTCAAAAGCAATAATGTAAGTAAAGCCCCTCATTTTAAAAAAATGTTTATATGACTACATACTGGGAAGGCAATTTAGCCATTTTTCTTTTGCATTACCAAGATCATCATGTGTAATCTTCAACTTTTCATGAGAAGAGAAAGGGACTTCTTGGAGATTTATGAATCATGATAGGTTTATATTATGTCCACAACCCAACCAATCTCTAAGTTGGACACCCAACCAATCCCCAAGTTGGTTTTCTCACTTTTGAGGTTTTCACAATGGGGTTGGTTTTCTCATTTTTGAGGTTTTTATGAGTATTTTTTGAGTTATTAATTTTTATTTTAGAGGTTTTTATAAGTATTTTTTGAGTTATTAATTTTTGAAGTATACTTTAATAAGAAAAATGGAAGAGCACATGGTGTAGAAATAATTCACAAATCAATTTGTATATTCAATTGAATGTCAAATTACAAGCCACATAAATAGTGTGTGAGTGTGAGATCCAACAGATTCTAAATAATGAGAATGTTGTTGAGAAAATATCTCAAAAAAACTACTACAATCAACCACTCAATCCTATCTATATACTAATGCAATCATTATTCCAAATCTCCCATTACATTATTACAAAAATTATTTTCATGAGAAGAGAAAGGGACAATTATTTTCATGAGAAGAGAAAGAGACTTCTTGGAGATTTATGAATCATGATAGGTTTATATTATGTCCACAACCCAACCAATCTCTAAGTTGGACACCCAACCAATCCCCAAGTTGGTTTTCTCACTTTTGAGGTTTTCACAATGGGGTTGGTTTTCTCATTTTTGAGGTTTTTATGAGTATTTTTTGAGTTATTAATTTTTATTTTAGAGGTTTTTATAAGTATTTTTTGAGTTATTAATTTTTGTAGTATACTTTAATAAGAAAAATGGAAGAGCACATGGTGTAGAAATAATTCACAAATCAATTTGTATATTCAATTGAATGTCAAATTACAAGCCACATAAATAGTGTGTGCGTGTGAGATCCAACAGATTCTAAATAATGAGAATGTTGTTGAGAAAATATCTCAAAAAAAACTCCTACAAGCAACCACTCAATCCTATCTATATACTAATACAATCATTATTCCAAATCTCCCATTACATTATTACAAAAATTAATATAAAAATAACAAATAATAATTCACTGGTCTTGCTATATCTATCTCACTAGTCTTGCTGAACACTTATCCCTACTTTAAAATCTCCCAACAAAACTGTTTTCACCACCACCACAATCTTCGAATTTCCCATTATATTCTTTTGTTTAATAAAATTGATTCGGGTTTTACCTTCTTAATATACAAACCCCGCACAGGCGCGCCGTCACAATTTTACTACACAATTGCCTACAACCACTCATAGTAATAATATCTCCCCTCCAAGTATTCATAGGTTCCTCTCACGCAGCACGTCCTGCTTGGAGATGTAGAGCAGAACAAAGGTCTTGAACACCCACTGGATCAGGGGCGTTGAACGCAGGATTGTGTCTATTAGTACCCATCGACAGAAAAAGCTTCCAAGAGACGCCGATGGAAATACCTGTGAATTGGTCTGCTGATTACTGACCTCCCAACAAATCCGCTTGGTTTCTTTTGTCCATACCATTCAAAGATCCCTTACGGCTCTCATACTTTTTCTAAGCTATAGCGTATTAAGAGGAACAGAAAATACGCGGCCATGAGTATCCAACCTTTCGAGAGCAAGGTCAGCAGATAATGTATGTTAAATTAAGAAGATTTATATCACAGAGCTGCAACGGTAGCAAAGCCATACATTATAGATTTGTAGTCAAAACATCTCCCAGGTTGATATCGTATATCACAGCAGGAGGATGCTCCACGGAAACAATTGTACCCTCCCGAATCTCTCTTCTTCCCGGCCTGCAGCTGGCAAATACACCAATCAACGGGCTTCACAACACATAAACTTGGCATCCAGTCTCTTGACACATGTCACCAATGCTGCCTTACTCGACTTGGAAGGTCCTGGATGAATGTCTCTGCAACGACAACATTGGTTCATTATAAGAAATCAATGGTGTCATCGTCCTTTGGGTTAGTTCCAACACGCCCAAATCGATGAATGTGACGCCATGGCTGACCTTTTCCAACAGATCATTGAGCACACTATCAATGCCACGCTGTTGTGTAACATACTTCGATCAATCGTTGACCCTGAAACCCTTCACGTTGAAGAGTAGCCACTGGCGAATCATACCACCATACACCTTCTCAATGTTTTCTTACACATTGATTATCAAACGTACTTTTGATGCCAATGAGAAAAGTGGAGAGCAAACATGGTTTATAAACTACTTACAAATCAATTGGTATATACTATTGAAATTTAAATTACAAGTCACATAAATAGTGAAGTCACATAAAGAGTGAAGAGTAGTTGCAAATGAGTGCACAGTTTAGCCGTCGCGCAGTCGGTTTACTCCACCTCTCCAGGTTCGATTCTCTATTGTGTTGCTGCGCTGCAGCCTATACTGTACTATTGCTAATGTATTCCGGTTGATGTGACGGTTATTCCGGTTGATGTGACGGTTATTCCGGTTGATGTGACGGATGTCAGCTAGACTGATATGTATATATGTACAAAAGGAGGGTCCAATATCGCTTCTTCTAGGAACTAGCCCCTCAAGAGTAGTTATGAATCTAACGGATTCTAAACAAGGAAAATATTGTTGAGAAAATCTCTCAAACAATCAACAATTCCATTCTACCTATATTAATGTAAGCATTATTCCAAAATTTTAATTCAAAATTTTAAAAACTTTTCAAGCTCAGATTAATGTTCAAGAGTTGTTAAATTCATTTATTGATATTTACTAAATGTAAATTTATTAACCAAGAATAATGTTTTCTTCAATTATATAATGTAATTGACATTTTAGTTGATTGGATCCCTTAAGCATTATTCCAAATTTTTAAATCAAAATTTTAAATGTAAACTTTTCAAGTTGAGACTAATGTTCAAGAGTTGTTAAATTCATTTATTGATATTTACTAAATGTAAATTTATTAACCAAGAATAATGTTTTCTTC
>APFE030245737.1:86205-102209 GCA_000404065.3 Pinus taeda
TTAATTACTTAATTGCTTAAAAATTTAAAGCTTCACACTCACAAAATACCCATTAGATCAAACACACTTTAAATAATGAAAACTTTTAAAGTTAATCTAATAATTATAGTCCCATTAATCCAAAATATTAATTCATAACCACCAAATAAGACGAATTTAATGGAGTTGTCTATAATGCGACTTTTTGGAGATTCCAGTGACGGAATCCGGCAGAAGAAATTGAGGTTAAATCTTGATTTGTTGCAGTTAAAATGGTTTTTTAACTGCATATTTGGATTCAACACGCTTTGATTATGCAAAAACTAGCTATCAAACTTGCGATTCCAATAAATTGCTGCGGGATTTTGACCGGAAAAACTCACCGGAAAAACTTTCAAAAAATCGCATTATAAACAACTGTGAATTTAATTAGGCCGGTTACACATGAAAAACATTATTTTATATGCTGTGGAAATATTGTTATTTAAATAATTAAGAAATCCAACCAACAAGTTACATGACGTGAACCAAATAGGACGAATTTAATTCGGCCCTATCCTTCAGTGCGTTGCTCATGAAAAATATATTATTATATATGTTGTATAAATATTGTTATTTAAAAACTCAAGAAATCCAACAAACAAGTTACGTGAACCAAATAGGACGAAGTTAATTCGACCTCATCCTTCAATGGTTGCACATGAAAAAATATTATTTTATATGTTGTATAAAAATTGTTATTTAAAAACTTAAGAAACCCAACCAACATGAATCATGTTTATTTATTGATTTGTACAACGTTGTTCTAATGATAAAGCAATTTGACCACCTAGACTACAAATACGATTCCCACTATGTTTGCAAGTAGTCACTACATGCCAAATATACTTGAAATAAAATTGTTAACCACAATAAATTTGAAAATTAAATGATCTTATTTCTCAAGTTAGGATTTATGTTAAGTAGGGTGAAAGATAATAGAGAATATGTAAATTTAGATTCGGTTCACTAGAGTTTTAGATTGGGAATTAGTTCCTACTTCTTAGGTCGTTGTTTTATTTTTTTTTTCGATGTGTGCACTATATATATTTTTGATTATAAGATGATTGATGTAGAGCGTTTTACTAGAAGTAGTTTCCAGGTAGAGCTCCTCACTTGTGAGTTGTCCAATTTATCAATAACATTGATTCTTCAGTTTGTTAACATAGTATCAGAGCTACAGGTTTGAGAGGGTGTGTGAATCCCTAAGTGGGGATCAGGTCTGAAGAAAGCTGGCATGGTGAGAAGGAAGAGAAGCAACACATTTTTTTTAAAAATTTAATTCATAGTGATCATCGCTCTTTCGGGAGGAAAAAGGGCGGTAACCATCGCGGATTCAAAGGGGAAAAGCGCGATGATTTATGGGAATCTCTCCATCGTTCCCGACAATCGCAGATCTCAGGTTGAATAGAATGATGGCAAATGTGAGGGCAAATAAAGTGATGCTCTGTGAAATGATATTTGTTGAAGGGCCCAGAGCTGCGTGAAGGCTGTTGAGGAGTGAGCGTGAAGGCTGCTACTTAGAGGGTGTTGTCGATTGGTGGAGGCCGAGGAGCCCAGATCAGAGCTGCGTGTTGGTGTGGAGGCCGAGCGGAGGAGTGATCTCACCATGCTCATAGAACCCTGGTGAAGGTGTGGAGATCGAGGGAGAAAACAAAAACGTGCTCCAGGTGCGTGTTGCGTGCTCTTAGTGTGTGTTGCGTGCTCCAGTAGTGGTCACGAACCCAAATCACTTGCATCAGAGAGGAGGTGAGTTGTGGCGTAACAGAACCATGGTGTTGCGGTCCGAGTAGGTGGCTATTTGGCACATGGACGTGCGGGTGATTACGCTTGGGCACACGGACCGACGATGCTGCCCTTGCCTGTGAAGGTGCGACAGTTTGAAGTAGTGAGAACATATAGTGCATTATAACTTTTTTTTAAAAATGTTTTGGGATCAAGATAAGATGCATTCGGTGGCTCGGATATTACTCTTGTAACTCTAGAGCCAGATGAACCAAGCATTCCAGAGCCAAAAGAGGTCGACGTGGGTCAGAATGCTTAGCGATCATTGAATTGATCAGTCTTTGATGTTTGTAGAGCCGTTGTGTCCACTCTCAACGCTTCTCCGTAAGGGTTTCCAAACATCCATTTTGTGGGACCCACACTGTGTGCCAGGATACCATGGTATTGTATATGTTGGTGCTGGGAGGCTGAAAACAACATAAGGCCGAGCTTCACTATTGCCTTCTTTGAAATTTTTTGGGGTTTCAATATTTTTTTGTTAAAAAATTCATGGGCACATAAGGGAAGAGTTTTTTTTAAAGGATGCTTTTTTTTGTTAAAAAAAAAATAAAGGGGCTCTTTTGTAATTGAAGGTTTTTGAAGTGGGGCAATTTTTTTTTTTAAAATTGAATCTTCAGATTTGGGATAGATCTCGTTTGTTGGATGTCTTTTTTTTTTTTGTTAAGATGAACAATGAGATGGCATAGGCCTATCTAAATGAGACCAATAAGCTCGACGGTTCCAATTACTCCAATTGGAAATTTAAGTTGCAGACCCTGTTGGAGGGGAAAAACGCATGGATGATCGCAAACAGTGATGAGTTGAAGTCGACCCTAGCTACAGATGGAACAACAACAACAATCCAACACTGGGAAAAGAGGGAGAACAAGGCAAAGGTGCTGCTCAAATTGTCTGTTAAAGATTGAATTATTCCTCACATTCGAGATTGTAAAGCTGCAACAAACATCTAGACAGCTGTCAAAGACTTGTACAAGATCAAGAACACAAATCGCTTACTATTTCTAAAGAGAAAGATTCTCTCCATTAAAATGGAGGAGAATGAATCAGTAGTAGCATTCATCTCTCGTGTCAAGGAGCTTAAGACTAAGCTAGGGGACATTGCCGAAACAATATTAGACACTGATTTGGTCACGATTACCATAAATGGTATCACAGACGACCATCAGATGTTCCTCATTGGGTTGAATGCGATAGAAAAAGTCCCCAAGTTTCAAGAATTGACTAGGATCCTAATGTAGGAGGAGAAATGTGGATGACCCTGAAACCCCGAAGCTCAGATCTTGCCCTAGTAGGAAAGAAGAAGCCCTTCATAGGAAATACAAATGCAGCACAGAAAAGTGGAGGAACCCCACAAATAAAGCCACCTCCATTTCAAGGTATGTCTCCAAACATAAGTGATTCAGGACCAAAATGTTTTTATTGCAGCAAATTTGGTCATATGGCTAAACATTGTTGGAAGAAGAAGTTTGATGAAGGTCAACAAAGACACAAGAAGCATGCAGGTCATCTGGCTGATGCAGATCAGAATTTGAATATCAGATTGTTCGTATCTAATTATGCACTGTCAATTAAGGAGGATGAAGTAGAAACCTAGTTCGTGGACTCAGAAACCTCCTCCCATATGATAGGTAAGAGGCAATGGTTCAAAAATTTCAGAGAATCGAACACTGGTACGAAGGTCTACCTTGGGGATGATACAGGGTATGAAATCAAGGGATATGGTGATGTCCATGTCGTACTACCTGATGGAAACATTAGGCATATTCATGGTGTTATGTATAATAATACCCATGATTAAAAAGAACCTAATTTATGTATCTAGAATAACAAATTAGGATCTTAAGGTAGAGTTATTTAAATCTCGTTGTGTAATCAAAGACATGCTGGATCGGATGAAGCCCATTGCAACAGGTGCACGTGTAGGAGGATTGTATAAACTAAACGTTAGAAGTGTGTCACATCAAGTGTTGGCATCATCAGCCATGTCTGCATAGAACCTCTGGCATCAGAGATTTGGGCATATAAAATTCAGTGACCTACTACTTCTTCAGAAAAAAGGTATGGTCTATGGTCTTTATGTTTTGAAGAGTATGCATGTTGACTGTGAACCATGTGCCCTTGGTAAATTACATAGATATGAATTTCTTGCTATTGTTGATAGGAAGCAGAGGGATATACTTGAACTTGTACACACTGATCTATGTGGGCCAATGCAGACAAGGTCATTAGGAGGGGCCTACTATTTTCTTATTTTTTTTATGAATGTACAAGGTTCACCTGGGTGTATTTCCTCAGGTAGAAGAGTCATGATTTTGAATACTTCAAGCAATTTAGAAGTATGATTGAAAAGAAAACAGGAACGTTCATCAAAATTCTTCATTCAAACCAAGGTAGAGAATTCAAGAACACGGAAAACAACAAAAGTTCACAACACCTTACACTCCACAGCAAAATAGAGTTGCGGAAAGGAAAAATAGAACCTTAGTGGAGTGTGCCCGTAGTATGTTGAAAGGTAAGAATCTTACCAATGGTTTTTGGGCACAAGTTGTAAACACTACAATGTATCTTAAGAATAGGAGTCCTACTAAATGTTTGGATTATAAAACTCCTTTCGAAGAATTGTTTAGCTTCAAGCCTGTAGTAAATCATCTTAGAGTCTCTAGATGTAAGGATTTTTCTCATGTCCCCAAAGAAGATAGGAAGAAGTTAGATTCAAAAGCCATTAAGTGTACTTTTGTTGGATACTATCGTGAGTTTAAGGCTTATAAGTTGTTTAATCCTTCGACTCAGAAGATGTTTGAAAGCAGAGATGTGGTATTTCACGAACATGTAGATGATGGGAACCCTATTCATAGTGATGAAGAATGGCATGTGCCTTTACTGTCAGAAGAAGGTGATGAAACAGGGGCCGGTGAGCAACAACAACAACAACAAAAACAACAACAACAACAACAACAACAACAATAATGACAACAACAGCAACAATAGGAGAGAGAAGAAGTGGCTCATGAAATCAAGTTTGAAACCAGTCTGCAGAGGGGAGATCAGAACATGTTTGAAGCCACTCCACCACTCAGAAGATCAAGTAGGCAGATACAATTTCCAGCCAGATACAGGGATCATGCGCTCATTACTGGTATGTTGAACACTGTTGAACCTTCTAATTTTAATGAAGCTAGTCAAAGTAATGAATGGAGGGAAGCAATGCAGGAGGAATATGAATCTATCATTAAAAATAATACATGGGATTTAGTTCATCTTCCTGAAGGAAAACAACCCATAGGGTGCAAATGGCTATACCAATTAAAGTTTAAAGTAGATGGATCTGTAGTTGAATATAAAGCTAGGCTAGTCGCAAAGGGGTATTCCAAAAAAGAAGGTATAGATTATGAGGAAAACTTCGCCCTGGTAGCTAAATTAAACACAATTAGAATCATTATTGCATTAGCTACTAAACACCACTAGAAAATACACCAGCTAGATGTAAAGTTTGCTTTCTTAAATGGAGCTCTGAAAGAGGAAGTATATCTAGTGCAACCAGAGGGATTTGTCAATAAAGGGGAAGAGAAATTAGTCTGCAAATTAAAGAAGGCTTTATATGGACTAAAACAGGCTCCCAAATCCTGGTATGACAAAATAGATTCATTATTTCTTAAGCATGGGTATATTAGGAGCAAAAATGATCCTAAATTGTATACTGTGTATGATGAGGATGAGGGGTTGATTGTATTGATTTATTTGTATTTAGATGATCTGATTATGATAGGAAATGTAGACAAACTCATTTAATAAATCAAGCAAAAGTTATCACAGATTTTCGAAATGAAAGACCTTGGAGAACTACATGATTTTTTAGGCTTAGAGGTGTGGAGAGATTCAAGCCAGACTTTCTTGTCCCAAGGTCAATGATGGTTCGAAAGAGGCAGACACAACATTGTACAGAAAGATGGTTGGGAGTCTCATCTATTTGACTACAACTAGGCCTGATCTGGCTTATGCAGTCAGTATATGTCTCAACCTTATGAGAACCATTGGGTTGCAGCAAAAGGAGTACTAAGGTATCTACAGGGAACCTTATATTTTGGTATTTTATATTTTGATTCATTTGATGTTAGACTAGCAGGATTTGCAGACTCTAACTCGGCAGGAAAGTTGGACGATCAAAGATCCATTACAAGATATGTCTTTAGCATTAGATCCGGCGTCATTTCATGGTGTAGTAAAAAGCAACATACTGTAGCCTTATCCTCAACAAAAGCAGGATATCAAGCCATGTGTGCAGCAGTATGCGAAGCAGTTTGGTTACGAAGACTTCTTCAAGATGCAGGGGAAGAGAAAACCGAAGCCATAGTTATCAAATGTGATAATCAAAGTTCTATCAAACTTTCTTATAATCCGGTGTTCCATAAAAACACCAAGCACATAGATACATAATTTCATTTTGTCAGGGAAAAGGTGCAGTCAAAGGAAATATGTGTTGAGTATTGTAATTCATGTGATAATGTAGCTGATATATTTACTAAGCCTCTTGGTAGAATCAAGTTTGAATTGTTTAGGGAAATGTTAGGAATACTTGTGAACCCCTTTCTCCATTAAGGGGGAGTGTTGAAGATAATGGAGAATTTGTAAATCTGGAGAGGTTCAGTTCACTAGAGCCTTACTTGGGAATTAGTTCCTACTTCTTAGGCAATTGTTCTAACTTCCCTAGATGTGTGAACACTATATATATTTTTGATTGTAAGATGATTGATGTAGAGTGTTACGCTAGAGGAAGTCTCCAGGTGGAACTCCTCACCTGTGAGTTGTCCAATTCATCAATAAAGTTGATTCTTCAGTTTGTTAACAAGTATGAGTGGTGGGGGAAGGATTTGGTAGGCGGGAGCTATTGGGCACGGGATCCCCCAAGGCAATTTTTGAGGCTTAAAGCCCAAGTTTTGGCTAAATCTGATGTAAAGGCTCCGCGTTTTGTGGGCATGGAACGCGAAGATTGTAAATGAGTCATAGGGTTGTCCGCCCTTATTTTTGTAATGTAATGTTAGCTTTAGAGATCTACCCACGGTCCACGGACCATGGGATTGTATAAATAGAGCGAGGCTCTAAGTTTTAAGGAAGAAGTCATAGTATGATGATGGAATAAAAGGATAGAGTCTGATCTAAGTGTAGAGTTGTGTCTTTGGGTCGTAGAGTAGGAGAAGGCTCTACAGTTGAGTACGTAGAGGCCTAGTAGTTCGTAGTTGAGCGCGCGGACCCCTGCAGCTGAGTGCGTAAGGTGAGTCGTGTCTGTAACCGATTGGAGAAGTAATAAAGAAGAAGTTTCATAACATTTCTGCGTATCTTTTTCCTATTTTGTGCATTGAATATATAGAGAATAAATTGAATTTCTACTATTTATATGTTGCACGAACTTATATGATTGTGATGACTAAGTGAATATAAGATAAAGCATCTGTTTATATGAAGTTAACTAAAAATTGTAAGAACATAAGAAAGGTCCGCGCTACCTTAGCAGCGTGAAAGCACTTCAGTCCCTGGTGAGGACTGTGCGAAGGCGATTGTAATGAATTGCGAAGGTCCACAGGTCAGGACAATGTGTGAAGTAACCTGCGCAAAGCTAGTCACAATTGGAATAAATCACCTTCAGACATCTCAAGGGTGAGGAAACTTGGTTCCAGCATCCCCGCATACTGCTTCAGGTGAGACCTCAATCTACACTCCATGGGATGTTGCCAAAAGGTCTAGTAGTGTAGGGATTTGTTAGGCTAATTAACTCCGAGCCTGGGTCAGGCCCCAACAAGCCAACAAATGGTCAGGACTAGAATCTACATAGAGATGTCTGATGTCATATCACTGGAATCCAACTAAGAAGGAAATTGAAGGTTGGTTGGACAACAGAATTCACGAGTTCATGGTGCAGGAGAACAGGAATCCGCGACTATCAAAGGAAGAGTGGTTAGATTACTTCCTATACACAAAGATCCACGAAATCTTCTTCGTGTCTTTCCCTATTGAGCTGTACAAGTGGATCACGAAGCTAGCAGATAACCAAGGAAGGTGAAAGCTCGACAGTCCTATTGTGTGGACCCTAGAATTGGTGCACAGATTGGAAGCATCAGAGGATAAGATCGCACACACTGTTGATCACTGGCTTGATCAGATTATAGGAGGATTCATCACTGAATTCGCGGTAGACACTTCAGTCAGCTATAGCGAGGCAGAGCGAAACTTTCTCAAAGGACCACGAGGTAAGTACGTAAAGTATCTGAATAATTGGATTAAAATGCTATTGTGCGAAAAACGGATTATGCAGCTACTTTGATGTTCGGGGCTTCAAAGTGGAAAAACTTACAAAAACGAAGGAAGTAAGGGACCATAGAATAGCCCCTTGATTTCACCTCCACGAGGGGACAAAGAAGAACTCGCAAAGGTCTCTTCGTGAAGTGTGATCCATTTGACAAAGTACAGGATTCCACACATACCACCCCCGCCCACACCGGCAGTAGCTTCATCACGATCACCACCATCTTCGCTCGTACCACCTCCACCGCCACCACGATTCGATATGGCAAGCGCGATAAAATTACTTGTGTTCAAGGGATTAGGAAATGAAGATCCAGACCAGTCTTGGTTCATTGTAAAAGCTGTATGGGAAGCACAGGGAGTTACAGATGATAATATAAAGAAAGAGACGCTGGTTACCACTTTGCAGGATTGCGCGCTGACCTGGTACATTAAGCACTCAAGTGATAGTCTGAATGTGGGAATCGCAGATATCCAAACTGTGTTGAATAAGGAATTTAGCAGGATGAAGTCAGAGGCGCAGTCGATTATTGGGTTCAAAGAGATAACAATGCTACTAGGCGAGAGTCCTTAGGAGCTAGATCAGAGGCAGAAGTGTACGATTTGCAGGGCTAATATGACTTTAATGGATGGACATTACCGCGAATGGTTTGTAGCATTGCTAATGGCACATTTAAGGAACAAAATGTCACAACAGAGGTTAACAACTCAGGCAGAGGCCTTAGAGATAGCGATGAGGCTATGTGAGACCCCAATACAAGATCCTAACTTGGGAGTTCAGAAAATCCATGCACAGTTGAAAAAATTATGCCTTGAGATGCAGAGTCTGAAATAGAATAGGACAGCTCGACTAGAAGTGCGCAAAGAGGTATGGTGCGTGAAATGTAAGGGTCAGGGTCATAATAAGGACCACTGCCTGGTATTCACAAATTATCTCATAGGAGGAGGATCGATGCCATTAAGGCTGGAAGTGCAAGTAGGACTGAGCGCGGTGCCTGCCTTGGGGTGCGTGATTCGTCAAATAGGTGGAAAGCATGCTACGGACAACTGCCATTTATTACAAAAATACACGAAAAATTCACAACTGTTGTTCTGTAATTTTTGTAGATTGGTGAGACACGATGATCGCACTTGTAGAAGCTACAAGCTGATGATGGATAGAACCCCCTCCTACAGGGTTTAGGTCGAAATGCAACCCGTAGACTAGAATGCAGGAATGGCACGAACCAGATTTCAGGGGCGCAGACAAGGCTGAGGTGGAGGAGGACCTAGAAGAGGTCACAGACAACTGTTATGTTACAATTGCGAAGGGCTAGGACATTATGCCCATGATTGTACAAACCCAACACGTCCATCATGTCTGTATTGTACCTTGTTTGATCACGAGACAGAAGATTGTTGGATGCTAATATCTAGGATATGCGACAAGGGAGTGCTACCACCTCCCCCGACTCAGAACTTGCAAATGATGAGGTCTGAGCCACGCGAGGAAGATCCAAATGTGAACATTGTGCATCGAAGTGGAATTGCGATGGGAGATGACAAAGGAAAAGAGCTAGAAGATAGTACTTGGGTTTGCCAAGCTCTAGTGAAAGAAGCAGAGTTTGATTTGGAGCATGCTCGAGAAACCTTTATGGAAGCTAAGAAGAGATTCGCTGATGCCTCCACTTCAGGAAGCAAAGACAGACCGAAGCTGGAAATGGACCCATCTATGCTTACGACATTCCTAAAAACATGTAAGAAGCTACTTTGCAACAATAAGGCTGTGAAGGGATTGTAGGAAATCATTGATAGATGCGCTGGGACTGTGCCAGGAGAACTGCGTGTAGTCCAAAAGATTGGAAAACATAAGACGAGAACAAGAAGAGAAATGAGGTTAACTGCGTAGCTTAGAGAATATGAGATGGACCAAGTGATTTTGGATTTAGGATCGGATGTGAACGTTCTGCTGAAGCAGACATGGGAGTGCATGGGAAGGCCTATGCTGTAATGGTCTCCTATTCAGCTGCGAATGGCAGACCAACAGAAGATAATACCCCTGGGGAGTTTGAAGGGAATCACAGTGGATATTGAAGGAGTAAGCACACTAGCAGACTTTGAAGTGATAGAGATTGTTGATGACAACAATCCCTACCCTGTGCTCCTAGGAATTGATTGGGCCACTGACATGAATGAGGCAATTAATCTGAAGAAGCGCAAGATGATTTTTGAGAAGAAGGCTCTATGCATAGTTATACCCTTGGACCGTGCTGAGGGATCGTGCTATATAGAGCCAGTGCACGACTATGAAAGTGATGATGATTTGGACTGTATCTAAAAAAATAACCGCGCAAGGGAAAGACTAGGTAAATCCCACTGCATATGGACAAATTTCATGGTAGCGTGAAAGCTCCTGTACTTCAGATTTGGATGAGGAGATAAAGCATTGGAAGAATGGTTACACAAGGTAACTATGCTTAATTGTAATATGATGACAAGGTCCCTACGCTACGTATCCACAGAAGTGATAGATATGCCTACCTATGATGGATTAGGTAAGGTAGATACTTTCTTGGACATATTTGAAGGGGAGGTGCTGGAGAAGCAACGTTTCTAGGCCTTGAATTGGGTACTACGCGCTACGCATGCAAGGTGGTGGGATACGCACAAAGGAAGCTATGAAAATTGGCACGCATGTAGAAATATTATGCACACATGGTTTGGGAAGCCTAGGGTGTGATTGTCCGATAAATACAATAGACAAGATGGTCCACATGTGCATCTGTCCAAGTGGGTACATGCATATGGGAAGCAACCTATGTGGATGCACATGAACTTCACATTGGGGGATATGGTCAATAAGCATGTGTTGGGGGGGAAAATGTGCAAAAATCTCCTCAGGTCAGAATGATAAAGTATGGAGAAAATGATTACGCAGAAGGTTATCCATGTGGAAGCCTTTAACAAAGTGTGTGAAGCACTAAACAAGGTATGTAATGCGTAGCGAAGTGATTGGGACTTGTGTGTATCGACAGTCCTATGGGCTTATAGGGCGACGTGAAAGAAACTGACGAGACAGGCACCTTCTAGGCTAGCCTATGGAGTGAATGCTGTAATACCCATGGGGTATGTCATTCCTAGTCCACGCATAACAACACCCATAGATATGAAGGATCGCGGAGCCTTGGAAGAAGGGATCGTGCAGTTGGAAGAGCTCGAAGAAGAACACTTGGGACCTGATGAAGGGATCCTACAAGGTAATCTTAGGCTCCAAGAACTCATGAATGAAAGAGTTCGGTTGAGGGAGAAAAGTGCCATGGTAGAAAAAGAATTCAAGAAGCTTGAGGATGGAATACAGAAGGAATTCCTTGATAAAAAGACTGTGGTGATAAAACAGGAGGTGGACGTTTACATTGAAAAACTTGGGGACTACCGCCGAGAATTGATCAATTTGATGCCTTAGATTAGACCGTATGTTACTAAGAGGCTCACAGATGATGGTGCGGTATAGGTAGTGAAGTTAAAAGGTGGATTTTCCCCAGGAAAAGTAAACGATGGTTGCTCAAAGTTGTATACAGAGGGCCCGACCACCAGACTAGCCATGGGAAGCACAGTCATAGTGGTCCAAGTAGTTGAAAGGAAGCGCGGGACTATAAACTACTTTGCCAAGGAGCTGCGCGATGACAGGACTATGCGCAGGAGTGAAGCATCATAGGGTCCATGAAAACACAAGGGTAGCTGCGCTACCACGTGGGTTGGTTATAAAGTGACCTTTATAGTCACTATTCATGATGTGATGCTTGGTTTGAGACCAAATGGAGCAGGGGCAGACATTTAAGATGGGCTTTATGGGCTATTTGGGAAAATTTTCCGCCAAAGGAGCATTAATGGATCGAATTTCGAGGGAATGGTCGAATTTGAATTCAAAAGATGCTATAAATTGCAAAGGGTTGCCCAGCAAACAACTCTTGGTCATTTGAGAATTCAGCTATCGTATGCCCAAAGATTTTTGAAACCAAACTTGTGTGAGTTGATGATGTTGCAGGTGTTATTAGAGGACCTATCTGAGTAGTTGACAGATTTCTGGAAAGGAAAGATGACAGTGTCGGAAGTGTTAGTGTCGGTCTTAAGCCCTCCATCAGTGATCAACAGCTCTTTGCATATGCATAGTTAGGTGTCTCATCAGTGTCAAGTTTGCATCCCACTAGGCATGCCATAACACTGAATGGAGGAGCTGGTCTTTGTTCCCTTCTTGGCTTTGCTGGATGAGGTTATACTACGATGTAATTGAGTCATACTTGTTGTTATTTTTGTCTTGAGATCCCAGGTCTTAGGTCTAGGGTTTTGAGTCAAAATCATGTCAAGGTCATGAGTCAAGGTCAGTGAGTGCCCAGCAAGCCAGAGGGAGGTATGTACATATGTTTCATTGTTACTTTCATCAGCTACAGATCATTTTATGCCTTGGATTTAAAAAACCCTATTTTTAAGTCCAAGGTCATGTCAAATTTGTAAAAATAAAGAAATTCTCAGAAGTTTGCAAAAGTGTCAGCAACAACCCTAGTTCCTTCTCCACAGTCCATCAGATGGTCAACCTACAAAAAGAACGGAGTCCAACGCATCAAAAGAGCTCATTTTAGGACAAAAAGACTCTAAAGAGTGTTAAAAAGAAAAGCAAATTGAAAACATTAGAAAGTGGGTTCTAAAGTTAATTTTTTTTTAAATGACCCTATAAAAGCTAATTTCTCTCTTTAGTCACTCTTATTGTGCAATTGAGGGTGAAATTTTCATGCTAGAGGCAAAGGAGGTGATTTCGTGGCAACGGTCAGCAATTTCAGTGCCTGGGAAGGTGCGCGGATTTCTGGGGTGGTGCGTGGATTTCTGGGCAGCGCGCGGCTCTGAGAGGAGATTTTTGCTGAAGGAAAATACACAAGCGCAGATTTCTGGGTGGTGCACGGATTTCTGGGGATGTGTGCGGATTTCTGGGCAATTTACACAAAAAACTCACCCAAACAGTAAACTTTCTTCCAAGTTCATTCAAATTTTCCAAGATATGATAATGTCATGGATGGGTAGCATGTTTATGGTCATTTTTACCATGAGAAATTATGAAGAAATAGGTTAAATGATTGATGTCTTTGCAAGCTTATGTTAGGTTGTATTGTTTGTTTTTCAAGGTAATTTTTCCTTTATTCCCTTCCATTAGTTTCCCATGATAAATTCACATGTGTTAGAAGTGTCATTTTCATTAATCTTATTTGCAAATTAATGCTAGACTCCATCCCGAAATCCATGAAACCCTAACCCCTCTTAAACCATATTTTAAACCCTAGTTTCCTACCATGCATCATGCTCGATCCCTACACCATTACACACAGAAAATTATATATGTAAATTGCACAGCAAAAGAATAAAAACAAATACAGTAAAAAGAAAAGAAAGTGATGACAAGGCATGCAAACAAGAATTGTAAAAATAGTAAAAAAATATAATTTGCATAGCCTTATAAAAAACAAAAGAAAAATGTCATCTTGCTGTAAATATCAAAGGTTAGAAGCTGTGTAAAATCATGACAAAGTTTATCAAATGTATCAGCTGCTAGCTATCAAAAGGAGCAGTTTTGCTGTGCTAGGGTTTGTCAAATAACATGGTATCATCTCCTTTTCCCTAGACTCTGTTTTCCTACCCATTCCCTTCATGAAAAACCTAATTCAATTGCCTATCCCATTTTCAAACTCCCTATGCAATTGAATTTCCTTCCCTATTGTCAAAACATGCAATGAAACCCTAATTCACTCATGACAAATGCAACTATGAAGCTGCCAGCGCTATTGAAACACTGTTGTTGTGAAACTTGGTTGGCAGACTTTGTTGGTAGGTTTCACTACTCCCTAATCCTAATTCACTATATCACCTCATTCCCCTAACTTCCTTGATACAATCCCTCTCCCCTCCATTGCAAAATAATCACAGCAACCCTTCCCTTCCCCTTGTAATCAAATACCCAAAACCCCTGTTTTCCATTAGCATCAAATGGCCATTTTTACATGTGAAAAAACAGAGTATGCTCCTCAAAGACATGCAAAAACAAAATGAAATGAGCTGCCTGTTATTTGTACATAAGTAATGCTGCCCTATCCCCCTATGCCCATGACATCCTCCCCTCCATCATGAAGATTTTCATTGTCCTTTCCCTTGATGCTTAAAAAACACAGTTTCCCTAAATAAAGTATTGATTTGCAAATGTTGAAAGATGGAATGACATATTTAGCATTATGTGATGTTTCCTTCAGAATTCCCTTCTTATATATATATTTTTCCCTTTCCTATATGTAAAATTCCCTCCCCTAACATATCCCTCATGATGTTTCCCCTTGAAAACAGCATACTTCACAACATTTTGTAGGCAGGGCAGCGATCATTTTGACTTGTTTATTCCACCTTGCTCAATAACATCATGTCAACTACTGAGACTAACGAGCAAGGTGATGACCGATCATCATCTACTGAGATTGAGACACAGCGGAGGCCTCGTAGGGGAGGCAAGAGTGGCTATCACAAGAAGGTAGAGCCCACATCATTGACTGAGTTGCAGGCTTGCCCATTTGCAGTATCTTGTTTTCAGCACATGGCTTGTTATCAGTTTTGTGAGAGGCTGTCACACATTCAGCATCACAAAGAGTTGGCCCGGTTGTTTGTCCTACATCTCTATGACAGGCAGGTCACCCTTGCAGGGGTGAATTTTGTATTTTCTCCAGAGGCTATCACAGATGCTACTGGGATACCCAATGTGGGTGAGGTGTGGCCGAAGCGCAAGTGCCTGGACCGAGTATATTATGAGCCATATGTTAGGTCTACCTGTATGCATAACTTGTCAGGGAACTTTCCCATCAAGTTCCTCCGAGCAGAGTATATAGATATCATGAGACTTATTATCCACTACTTCACATGCGAGGGGAGATTCGCATGAGTATCATCTTATCATATACGCATGTTGATGCACTTCACCAGAGTGAGAATCATGAACATTGCAGCATACTTATGTCACGACATTTAGAGGTTGACTACTCTCTTTCAGAGACAGACCCCAGCACAGCAGTTGCGGAGCTTATGCCATCATGGTCTTATTCAGCTAGTAGTTTCCCATCAGCTGAGCCAGCAGGGCATTCGTTGGGCAGATTTCATCTCCCGACACTTTTTCACACAGTCACATCTAGGGCCGGAGCCAGTTCACGAGGAGGGAGGGCCATCACAGCAGCCCGAGACCAGCATTCCTAGACACATGGTTTCTTCTCCTCGGGTCACATATCAGAGAGGTCATAGGACCTTATTTGCAGCAGCTAGACGAGTACTTTCTCCACACCAGGTGGAAGGGGTCTCGTCGTCATCTTCAGAGCAGCGAGTGTTATCTCCACACCAGGTGGAAGGGGCCTCGCTTCCTTCAGCAGCACAGGTAGCAGAGAGGGGCAAACAGCCCATGGTTGAGGAGAGAGTGTCCGGTGCTCCAGTTATTGATCTTGATGATGATTCTCCTACCCCAGGGCTCAAGGATATTATCCAAGAGCAGAGTGCCGAGATTCAGTCACTGCAACGAAAATTGTATATGTCAAGATGGATAAACACATATTTGGAGCAGCGTAACAAACAGCTAGAGGATGAAAGGAATTGGACGAGCTATGGAGAATTCTAAGTGACCGAGTCATCAACCGTAGGAGGCCCGGTGACTTGCTGCCTAAAGAGAGAGAATCCATGCTTATCCGAGTCAACACACACTTAGAGGGGCTGTTGGCTAAGGCCAATCGGAAAAAAAACTTGCTAATAAACATGAAAAATCATTACTGGGCAAGAATGCATGTTTGCAAAGCGAAGATGAAAATTCTTCAAAGGAGGTTGACCAAGGCTCCCAAAGGAAGGAAGAAGACCAACCC
>APFE030245737.1:110024-123980 GCA_000404065.3 Pinus taeda
ATGTGATGTTTAATAATTATGATTTGGAATAATCTAATTAATTACTCCTAAGTATATCTATTTATTTGACTACGAATTTGTTTTATTTAATATTTGTTATTATTATTTAAACATTTGGATTTATTTTAATTGTTTATTCATATGTATATCTATTATTATATGTATTTTATTTATTTATACATTATGTGTAAATGTGTTTGCTATTGTCAATTTTGGATTTATTGTATTCTTTTATTTAATTATTGTTCATTTATGTTTATATGTATTAATTTATATTATTCTTATAATTTTTATAATTATTAATATAGCTATATATTTGATGTTAATATTGTTTATTTATTTATTTTTTGGAATGTGAAATGATTGATTAGTGCTTTTTTTATTTTATTGATTAGGGGTTTCCATGTGTTACTTAGCTTAAGGCCATCATCTCTATTCATGTTGTTAGAGGTTTTTTCGATCTCAATAGATTCCTTCACTCTTCTTTTTAAATAATGCTCTTCTTTATGAATTAATTTTCCTGTTCTATGCATATATAGTGTGAGGACGAACACGCATGCTCAGCTAGACCTGATTTTTCTGACCTCTTTTTTGAAATATCATTAATATGTTCTTTTAACCTAATGCCAAATGATCTTCCTGTTTCCCCTATATATATTTTGTCGCATGAACAAGGAACTGAGTAAACTCCTTTGTGATTTTTTGGGTCTATTAGGTCCTT
Source organism: Pinus taeda (assembly GCA_000404065.3). NCBI lineage: Eukaryota > Viridiplantae > Streptophyta > Pinopsida > Pinales > Pinaceae > Pinus > Pinus taeda. Next base: position 110,746 of record APFE030245737.1, read on the forward strand.
GGCAGAATCTACCATGTTTTTTATGGTGTTAGGGGGTGTAAAGGCCACCGTAATGTTATGTTTGGTGAGAATTTTCGCTATTTTGTCTGTGGTGCCTTTAATATAGGGTAAGGAGATTCTAGGGTTTTCCTGGGTTTTCCTTTTCGGGTTATTGGTTGTGGATTCTTTAATACATCTTTGGATAACGTTTTTCTGATAACCATTGTTTATAAAAACCTTGTAGAGATGGTTAAGCTCTTCTTCTAAATGTTCAGCGTCAGAGATTCTTGAAGCTCTGGTAGCTAGGGTTTTGATGACACCGACTTTTTGCTTCGGGTGGTGATGGGAATTTGAGTGAAGGTATTTGAGAGTTTTTGGTATAGGGATAGGGTTTGGGAATTTGTATTTGGGATTTTGGGAAATGGGAATTGAGATATGGGATTAGTGAATTTAGGGGTACGTGAATTTAGGGAATAGGGAAATGAGGGAAAATGGAGTGAGGGAGTGGACAGGTGGACTTGGTGGCCAAAACAACAGTTCAAACCCTAGACAACAGTTTCCTTTGAGAGATTTCAAGAGATAGGGTTTGATTTCATTTTTAAACCATCACCATACATCAACCACCATGAAACAACCACCAAAATTGGATGAAAAAAAGTGGTAGAGGCTCAACCTACTTGAACAAGTGATGATCCACAAGTTTCGGGCGATTTGGAACGAATTGGTGAAGATTTTGGGCTTGCCGGCTGTATGCGCCATGCATCAAACCCAACACGCCATGCCAGTTATGTGCACCGCACCCATGTAAATTTTCACTGGAAATCTCAGTCCAATGCGCCGCGCTAGCTATGTGCGCCGCACCAGTTGCCCAGTGCGCCTCGCCAGTTGCCTAGTGTACCGCACCACCAAACCCAATGTGTAGCGCGTTTTGTAGGAGACTTTTGGAGGCCTTCCCGATGTCAAAATTGGTCTCGGAATAGCTCCTTGGAAATTTTATTGAGTCTACTTTCCAACCCATCTATAATGTTTTAATTTTGAGTTCATTTTCCCTGTCAAAAATCAAATATCCTAAGACTAGTCAAAATGTGCCAAATGAGGTTGCCTAAAGGCAGAGTGCTGTTGCAGTCAACTTTTGAAGGTCTTCCCCAACTCAAAATTGAGCTCATGATAGCTCATTGGAAAGCTCTTTGTGTCTAGTTATCATTTGACTCATCAAGCAAGTAATTGGGTCAACAAAGCTAGGAGAAACATTTATTTTCCTAAGGTCACTTCAGAGGTGCATCAAGTCTCTTGAGGCACTTGTATTTTTGACATTTCTTTGTAACCATGACACATGTGTAAAAAGTGAAGGATGTTTTTATTCCTTTGCCTATTGTGGACAAAAAACTCTCTCATTTTCCCAAATTCATCTTTTATGTCTCAAAAGTATCATTGGAGTAAAACCTATCCCGATGTGTGGAACGGGGGATTTGTCGAAATGAAGGGAAATGAAGGGGATAAGGGGCTTTTAAATTCTTGAGAAAATATCAGGAAGTAGGGAGGGATGCTAGGAAGTAGGGGAAAGTATAATGTCAAAGATTGAGTGAGGGGAAGGGGTCCAAAAGGACAAAACACAAGCCTAGTCTAGAAAATTGTCAAGTTGTAGCAAAAAACTAGGGTTTGTGCGAAAATGAGGAATTTGAGGGATATTAGAGATGGGAAGTGTTTAATAAGTTACATTAAGGATAGGGGAAGGTGTATCAACATCAGGATACAAGTTTTACTGATTATTTGACCATCCAAAAGAAATTACCTTCAAAACCCTGGGAGAGGGAAATGAACCTTACCTAGGTGCAACTGAAGCATGAACAAGGTATAAAATGACCCAGTGGAACTTGACATGATGATGGAAACCATTTGAAGGATGGTACACTCAGCTGAATGGTGACATGGAATGATATTTGGACAACTTTGACAGGTGTAAAAGCAAACCCTAGACCTAATGCCTAATGACCAAATTTTGCTTGAAGACTCACTGAAATGACAAAATTTGACCTTGACACCTTAAAATCATTTTGTAAGAGCATGTTTGATCACTGGAGGAAGGCTGAAAACACTGACACTAACATTGGCTCCAATGGGGATGGTAGCTCCTTGGAGGTGCCAAGAAACGTAGATATTTGGGAGAGCAGACCAGTGCCTTATCCATTGGGCAATGGAGTCAAAAAATCAAGTTGAAATGCATGACTAAAAACTAACGACTTGACGACACAAACTGACTCTCACTCAACTAAAAATTGAATCGACACTTAAACACAACTGACAAATTGGAAAATATGCTCAAAATGGAGCTTATTCAATACAACCTACTCTAGTTGTTCCATTCATCACCTGATCAAGTGAAATGTAACAACCAATGCAACCAAGTAAGTATTCCGGCTGATGTTTGAATTCTCCACAAGTTATCACTTATGAACAACAAGAGAGAACTACTGAAAGGCAACTCCCATGAAAACTTGGAAATAGATCCGTTGAATAGTATGGATTCTCTATCCGCCTCCAAAAACTGCATAAGGATCTCGAAATTCATGCACACTGGGACTTAGCTCATCCAATGGATTACTTCTCTTCTCTTCATACCATGAATGCAAACTTTGATCTAAGTTTTGTGACGAGATTCCTACTGAAAATGACAAAGAAACTGGCTACCGGATCAGGTTTGTATGAATACACGTTTCAGGCTCACATGTAGTCAATGGAGGACTTTGATTGCAGACATCATCCAACACATCAGCTATTGGATCATGAAAACTTGAAGAGACTGCTACAATCCATTTTCTATTGGTTTCGATGAGATTACATGATTTCCTACAGGCTGCTCATTTGAAGATATACTATGTAGTTTTCCCTTTAGAAACTAAAATGATTCAAAACATAAAGGTACAGAATCATCTTGCATCATTTGATCATATGGTCCAACTTCCAAGTCTTCATCTGCAATTTGACAATCAATGGGATTCAGGAGCTGCAACGCTAGACATGAAAAGTCTTGAACAAGGTTTTCATTGTTATCAACATGGTCCAGATCAAGACTTGTTAATAGTTGATTTTTGATTGCATGGAAGTTGTCTCTGATGAACTGAAACGAATCAAAACAAAAAGGCAAAGATCCTTCACTTCAAAATTTGCTGCACTTTCCTCATCATTTCCATAGCTGATATCTGATGGCTAAACATTGTATTCAAGCTGATGAAAGTGAACTTCTTCCTCCCACAAACTAGCTGCTGATTCGTTTGCAATATTAGCTTATGTTTGGAGAACATAATCATCATCATACTGATCAAACTGAGGCAAATCATCAGTATAAAACACATCATCAAGCATGCATGTCATATCAACAGATCTCTCTTCTCCAAGATGATCTATAAGACAATCATTATCAGATCTATAACAACTGGGATAAGAAAGAAAATGTTTTGGATCAACAAATTGTTCTTCTTCAATCAGCAAGCCATGGGCTTGAACATTATACTCATTCCTTGTGGTGATTCTTTACATCATCTCTTCCAGTACACTTGCCAAAATGTCGAGCTTTACCTCTAGAGATGTCGATTCCTCCAAATCTATGTTTTTCATCTCTTCTTCCTTCAACTTTACCCTTCGGATTAGCAAATGAGCCTCTACATCTACTGCACTGTTCTGCATCTCTTCAAGTGTTGCAAGATTTCTTTCCCTCAATTGAAACTCCATTTCCGGATCAAAGGCACTCGGGTAGTGCAAGAGAGCGGATCCAGGAGGAGGTCTTATATTAATAGGCATCAAATAATAAACTTGGTTAAATCTGGCTGAAAACTGTTGTACTGTCTCCCCTGGAAATTTTTTCAGCTGGTTATACTCTTCTATAATCAAGAAAGGGTTCTGTCTGACCATGCACCTATCGAGGAAAACTTTGACGAACTGCTGGAAATCTGAGATGCTTGCATTAGGTAGGGTTTTGAAAAGGTCAAAAAGAGACTCAAAATTCATCAACTTCAAAAAGCCTAATACTGACATCTTCTTCATCAACTTCAAAAAGGTCAAGAAAAGACTCAAAATTCAGTAAATGTCTCTCAGCAGTGATATTGTCGCGTTCACTGTCAAATATTGGTAAATATAGATCATGAGTTTTAGGGAAAGCATGGAATATAGGAGGTAAATTCAGATGCTTGTATCGATCTGGAATTTTACAAGGTAGTGGGGTATGTACAGAAGCTGTAGAATCAATCTTGGTCTCTTGAGGCTCATCAATTTGGTGACAGTCATCACAAGATTCAGAAGAAGGGTCTTGATCAAGCTCAAAGGCATGCAAATCTTTGGTATTTACAATCTTCAAAGGGAAGGAATCAAATGCAGGCCAAGGATCTCTTCTCAAACATAGTATACTTTGCAAAGCGTTCTTGACATTCTCAGGAAAATAGAAGAAATAATTTATAACAAAGAACAAAATGTCTTGCATGAAATTCCAACTTGAATACCTGATTTGTCCATATTGTCCTTTCATGTTTTTACTGGTCAGGTTCATCCTCAACTGGAGTCTTTTGGATCTGATCTTGAAAATGATTTGGAATCACCAGGTGAATGATTTCAGCCTTTCTGTGTCTGATTTTTGTCCACCATCAACATTCAGATCTAAACTTGATACATGTTACTGGGGAAATTTGCAATTCATATGTTCAGCTTATAAGACTAGACCGGAGATTGACTGAAGCAAATTTTATCTACTTATGCACTCGCAAAGCAATGTGCAGTTCGAAGGCTTCCTGGCATAAATTCAGGCTCCTTCTATAGTTTATAAAGCAAGAACAATAACAAACAAATAAAATTTTATTCCTTGGTATGGTCACCACTATGTTAGAGCCTAGATTTACCTCAGGTTGAAAAGGTAGGATCCAGGGCCAACATCAAACCACACTCAGCCTGGTAGCTAGCCCTACCAGGTCAGGAGAGGGCTCTCTCTAGGTCAATCTCAGTGAATTATGATCAATAAAGGCTTGAGATCGACTGATATAGCTACTGATTTTAGGCTAGGTATAGGTACAAAGGAGTTTGGTTGAATAAAATGATGATTTTATGGGCTCTAAGGGAAAGGCAGATCTAGGGTGTTGGGAATGAGGCTCAGTTTTGCAGGGAACTCGATGGGGTAAGGTAGGCAACTAAATTTAGCACTCTAAATCAAGTGAGATGGATGGATTAAACAGAGGAGGAGTTGAAGAGGGCAAGAGAAGCCATGGATCCTCTCCAAACAGTTGAAAACATCAAGAAACTAAAGCAAACTTCAAGTAGAGCACTGCAATTTCAATGTATTCTACTTACACTCTTGTTTGATTTAGCTGATAAGAGATAAGTGAGAAATGATATACATAACACATGAATAAATTCACAAAGACATAAGAAATCACTTTACCAAAAAAAATGCCACAGGGATCCCAAAGAGTACTGCAAACCCTGGTCTCAATTCCTTAGCCAAAATAATGATATGAATGTACAATGAAGCTCCTTACTTTCTCAAGAGTCCAACCATGCTAATAACTGAAAAATAGATAATATAGATAAAGCATAGCTCATCCTTGCCTCTAGAGGTCGATCTCACATGTTTAGGAGCTGATCCAACTGATTCTAAACTAGGAACTAGAAATCAGGCAATGAAATAGCATGCCTGTAGAAACAAGGGAGCTGATTCATTCAGTTTCAAACAACTTTTTAACTGATGAATCTACCTAACCAAGTGAAAAATTTTCATATTTACATCATGATCCATCAATGTACATGAAATTACATTACAAAGTCAAACTGGCCAAAGCTGGGCGAAAAACAAAGCAATACTTGGTCAAACTGGCAAAATTTCCTCTATGCGCCGCGCTTGATTCTCTATGCGTAGCACCTGTTTGGAACCACTTTTGGAGGCCTTCCCAGTGTCCCAATTAGCTATAAGTGTACTTGTTGGAAATGTCTACTTGCCTACTTTCCAACCCAAGTGAAATTTTTCAATTTGGTCTCCATTTGCCCTATCAAACATCAAATCTCCCAAGACTTCTTCTTGTGTGTCAAAATAGGGGTAGTAAGGTCATTTTTTGAGTGTTTTTGACCTTTTGGAGGGCTCAAAACCTGCTCAAATTTCTTGGCCATAAGTAGGAAAACATAATTTTCCATGCCAAATCCAAAAATGCTGAGTTTTTGTGATTTGGAAGCTCCTAGCAAAAGCGGGCGCCATGTGGCACAACACATAGGGAAAAAATTCCTGTTTTTTGTGCCGAAATATTCCAAAATGCAAAAAATGCCCCAAAGTTTTTGAAATTTGGGCTGAGTCTTCTCCATCTAGCATGTTGTTGGGCCAAGGAAGCCTCAGCCAATATCTAAAGTTGATCATGCTCCTTTTGCCTCTTTGATGCCTTCTTCAATTTTGTCTTTAAACTCCCGATTCTTGCCTTGCAAACTTTTTTCCTCGCCATGTAATGAAAAGCCATGTGTCTCAACAAGTTTTTCTCCTTGTTGGCCTTCTCCAAGAATCTCTCTAAGTGGATGTTGGCTCTTTCAAGCCATGATTCCCGATCGACATTAATCTCTTGCTCAAGTGACATGAGCTCTACCCTCCTCCTTTGGGCAGCTTGGAGATTCTCCCGAATGTTTTATAACTCCATAATCACTTGCTGATCCTCAAGCTGCTTGTTTCATTGCTCTAGTGTATGTCTCTTCATCATGGTCGCATGAAGGATCAGACTCCATGTTTGCTTGTGGGTGAGTTTTCTTGGAGTTGTCTTGATGAGAAGTAGGTGATTTTTGATGCTTTTTGACTTTTGCCACCAAGGGAAAAGTGATATGAGGGACCATGGAGGGTGGAAAAATGAAGGATTTTAGAGACTGTTGGGATAGGGTTTAGTTAGGGAAATAGGGAATTAGGGAATGATTTGGGAGTTTTTGGTATAGGACTAGGGTTTGGGAATTTGTAGTTGGGATTTTGGGAAATGGGAATTGGCATATGGGATTAGTGAATTTAGGGGTATGTGAATTTAGGGAATAGGGAAATGAGGAAAAATGGAGTGAGGGAGTGGAAAGGTGGACTTGGTGGCCAAAACAATAGTTCAACCGATTGGAGAAGTAATAAAGAAGAAGTTTCATAACATTTTTCTGTATCTTTTTCCTGTTTTGTGCATTGAATATATTGGGTATAAATTGCATTTCTATTATTTATATGTTGCGTGACCTTATATGATTGTGATGACTAAGTGAATATAAGATAAAGCATCTGTTTACGCGAATTTAACTAACAATTCTAAGAACATAAGAAAGGTTCACAGTGTAACTTTGGGAAATAGTTCAGATCGTTGCCTTAGCACCACAAAAGCACTTTAGTCCCTAGTGAGGGCTGCGCGAAGGTGATTGTAATGGATCACGAAGGTCTCATAGGTCAGGACAGTGCACAAAGCTAGTCACAATTGGACTAAATCAACCCCTCAGACATCTCAAGGGTGCAGAAACTTGGTTCCAACATCCCCCCATACTGCTTCGGGTGAGACCTTAGTTTGTGCTCTGTGGGCTATTCCCGAAAGGGTCAGTAATGTAGGGATTTGTTTGGCTAATTAACTCCGAACCTAGGTCAGCCCCCAACAAGCCAACAATAGTGAGCAACTAATCCTAGTTGCTTCACTTATGTTTCATCCCTCTTCAGAATCTTCGTTATGAATCTTCTTCTGTTAGTTTGTGTGTTGGTTTTGATGTTGTCACAATGTTGCTCACTCTGGTTGGGTGGAGTTTTGAGGGGATGGATCTTTCATGCTATATTTTGTGTTTTTACCTGCTCGTCTGGACACCTACATATGGAATGCTCATTTGGATGCCTACACATGGAATGGGATTTTTTGTGGTGGTTTTTTCTGTTTCTTTGTGGGATTTATGTTGTTCATAGACTTTTCCACCACCATTCTATTTTCTTTGGGTGTTTACAATGCTACTGCAAGGAGTCATAGTGTTTTTTGACTAGGCTCTGTGATCCTTTTCTCTTTCCTTTTTCGTTGCAGTGTTTTTCTTTTCGTGATTTTTGCACTTCATTGACGGGGCCATGGTCTTTGCCAATTTTTGTTGTGTTGTCCACATTTGTGATGAGTTTAGGGGATGGGGTTTCGACCCAGTTCCGTGCCTTATCATGCCATTTCCCTGCAAAGATTTTGCACATTCTCCTTTTGGGTTCATGGCCAACTTCTTGAGGCTATTATGCTCTCTCGGTGTGGGTTTTGGACCCTTTTTTTTGCAGTCACACTATGTGTATTTTCTCCCTACTTGGGACCTTGGATGGCCTACGCACCATATTTTTTAGATCTAGTTTTTCTTGTATTCTGTGGCCTATGTCCCAAATTTTCTACTAGACAAGCATGTGTGCCTTGGTTTTTTTTATATTTCATAGGGCTAGGTTTTTGATATTAGGGTTTCATTCCATGCTCCTTCTATGACAATTGTTTTATTTGTAACAGAGAAGGAATAGCCTAAGCTACATACAGGTTCAATGCATTTATAAAATCTATTTTTTATTCCCTATTTGCATAATAAGAACTACAATTTTTTTCTTTGGAAAAAAATGGGATTATCTCACACAATTAAGGTGTTTCATTTTAAAAATTTTAATTCAATTTTTTTTTTCTTTGTGTTGACAAATTTTATGCCAAGTTTAACACATTCTATTGTATGCTTTTGTTATGATCGAGGAGATCGTGGAGGATTTTTTTTTAATTGGCCATATTAATGCACTTGGATTTTTTGCCTTAAATTTATCTTTAGTTGTCAAAGAATTTTCTCATTTCTTCCTAACCATTTGGGTGCCTAATATGACACCAATGTGAAAGGGCAGATTTAGAGGATCAATGCAAGCACTCAAAAAAGCATTTTTTCTATTTATTTTCCAATATACTTCTTTCTTCTTATCTCGGGGCTCTGTAGCATCATTTAGTATTAGTCCAAAAGGAATAATGACTAAATATACAATCCGCAATATTGGTAAAATCCTTTGCAAAGATGCGGTTGTTGCTACTCTCAATTTTCATTCACAAAATATGATCATTTATTTACTCATACATTATCTTTCCCCTCTCCTCTATGGTTTACTCATGGTTTCTCTAGTCCAAGAAATTCAAATATTGTTTATATTTTTTTAATGTGATGCACCTATTTTTCTTGAAATTTAGTAATATAAAAATTTCCATATAATTGAAGTGATAAGAAAGGTCTAATTATTGAATCAATTGTATGTTATCTACAAGTATATTAATAAAGAGAACATGCGAGTGTTGACCAACGATTATATATGTCAAAAGACTTACATTGTTATCCCACCCTCAATTTCCAAAGAGGAATGGTGAACCTCCTAACCATAACTAAATTAGTACAAATACCCAAATCCCTACAACAACACATGTTAATACAATGAAACAACAATGTCACACACAAAATATGGTTGCAAGTAGCTAATTGCTTAACACCCAGCTTTCATATGTTATAATACAAGTTTCGCTACAAGTTACAAAGGGCCAAACACTATAGCAAATAGAACAATAGAACAAGAGGATATAGCTTAATTGATGCAGGAGAATCACTCAAACTTTTATTTTCTTAAGAAATTTTTTCACATGTAAATATCTTCTACAGTTTGCTTATGTATCCCTTAAGAGAGAGTTATACCAAATATTGTTTTTTGTTTCCAACCGTGTCTCTTTTTATGGGACAATTGTCCTAGTTGTTAATAGAAGGCTTTTATAAAAGAGCTTAGCTGTCTATTTAAGAGAAGTTGATGTCAGTAGTGCATCTATGCTTTATTAAATATATTTGTTTCCCTTGTTATATATATACACATGCTTGAAGACCTCGCAGGTGCAAAAGATGAAGAGAAGAATGAAATATTTTGTTTGTTCCCTTAATGGTTTTACTATATGCTATATTGTTATTTGAATTCTTGGTTAAGGATAACTTTAGTAATTTTATTTCTTTGAGTTTCCAAGGTCTACACCAAAGTAAATATGAGCGAAGTGAGTCCAAGCTAGCAGATGTATTCCTAACCAATCACCGAATCATGGTAAATCTTTGCGCAAGTTTGAATTCAATTTGTATTAGAAGGGTCGAGTAAGCTTATGTAGGTTAAAAATAAGTATATTTGGTGTATGTCACATCTAGTGAATAGAAAAAGGTTTCATCCCCAACCTACCTGCGATTCTAACTCCTGAGCTTCCTCAGGAACACTCCAATTTGTTGTTTTGGTTTAATTCGTAAGGGAAGAAAGAGGGCCTGTAAAGGAATTTTCCATGTGAGAAGCAAGAAATGAAGAATTTTTGGAGGTATTTCATTTGTTTATGTTGTGTGCATTTTTTTTAAAGAAAATGGTTAGCCACACTTACATTGTGTCATGGTGGTATAAGGGTATTTTCACTCTACAAAGCTTGTAACTAGTAAAATAATTTGAGAAGCTATTAATAATTGCGTTTCTAGTATACCACCTAGGAGAGGAAGTTGAGAAGGGTGTATTATACATAAGTACTTGAGATTGGAATTGAGGCATATCCAGGAAAGAATGAAACATATAAAAAATATACATAGATGAGAACCTAATGCATGAGACATTGGTGAGAGTGAGGACATGAATTCTAAGGAATAGGTGGAAAGAAATTTAGGAAGAGAGAAGCCATATGACAGATGATTAAGGTAGTTACTAAGGTCAAGTCCAGACCAAAAATGGAAGTGCCGCTATATGATGACAACATAAATGTGGAGGAGCTACTAGATTGGATCAACACTCTCGACAAGTATTTTGATTATGAGGTAGCTTAGGAAAACCAAAAGGTCAAGTAAATTGTGACTATATTAAGAGGACATGCAACAGTATGGTAGTATGAGTTACATGTCGATCAAAGAAAGAAGGGAAAAGAGAAGGTTAAAATTTTGAATAGGATGGTGGCTAACTTCAAGAGAAAATTTATGTTGAAGGAAAAGTAGTTGAATTTGCTCAGACAACTACAAAATTTGAGGCAGAAGTCCATGATGGTGAAAGAATACACCGAGGAATTCTACAGGATAAATATAAGATCAAGTCACATGGAGGAAGATGTGGATAAAGTGTCTAGATACATAAATGACCTAAGGTATGGAATCCAAGATGAAATTGGCCTCTTACCCTTGAAGATTTTGAAGGATGCATAACACACAACATTAAAGGTGGAAGAAAAGTTGGCTAGAAAATAGAGCCAATAAAGTAGAGGAAAGAGTCTAGCTAGAGGGAAAGGATATCCCAATAGGGGAAGAGTTCAAGCACCAATAGGGGAATTAGGGAGTTCAAGTAGACAATCTCCAAGGGGAGGAGATTCAGAAGGAAAAATATTTTTCCCAAGAGGAAGAGGCAAAGACAAAGAGGTTAGATGATACATATTTGGAAAGATAGGCCATATGCCATGGAACCGTGATAAAAATAAATCAACCAGTCAAAGAGGAGTGCATGTTCTAGAAGCCAAGGATGAGGAAACAAATACAAAATCAAAAGAGGAAACCCTTGAGCTGGGTGAATTCCTAATGTTGAAGAGGATTTTACTTAAATTATTAAAGGAGAAGCAAGAGCCAACACAATTAATGAACTTGTTTAGAACAATCTACAAGTCCAAGGGAAAGTGTTGCAAAGTGATTATGGATAGTGGCCACATAGATAGTTTGGTCTCTATGGAAATGGTGGAGAAATTAAGTCTGTAAGGGATGACACACCCCACTCCTTATCAGGTGACATGGTTATAAATGGGGCATCTGATCCTGGTTAATGAAAAAAGCAAGGCATATTTCCATATCAGAAACTACAAGGATGAGGTGCTATGTGACATCATTCCTATGGATGTTTTCCATGTCTTATTAAAACTGCAGTGGCAGTATGATAGAGGATCTACCTATGACAGGAGGAAGAATACCTACTCTTTCAAAAAAGATAATTTCATGCATGTGTTGTTACCCTTGGAAAAGAAATGAACCAAAGAGGAAGCAGACCCAAGCGTATTAATGATGACCAGGAAGGAGATACTACAAGAAGTAAAGCAAGAAGAATAGGTGCATTTATCTTTAATTAGTAAGCCTAAGACCATCCTTACACATACAAATTTGAGACTTGCCTATTTAAATTCGATCATAGTTAGATAAATTTGTTGATTTTATTATGAATGAGTTAACAAATTCCTTACCACCTGTAAGGAACATAAATCATCATATAGACTTAATTGTAGGAGTCATTTTACCCAATAAAGAAACTTATCAGATTGAGATGAAAACTAAAGAGAATGAATAAATTAGAAATCAAGTCTAGGAATTTTTGTACAGAGGCCTTATTAGAGAATGTTTAAGTCCTTGTGTCATGATAGTAGTCTTGGGTCCAAAGAAATACGGAGGTTGGAGGATGTGTAATGATTCCGAAGCTATTAACAAGATAACAATTACATATAGATTTCCTTTTTGCCACATGGAGGATATGATGTATTATCTTAGTAGTGCTAGATATTATTCCAAAATAGATTTTGATAGTGGATATCATTAGATCAAATGAGAGATGGTGATGAGTGGAAGGTTGCATTCAACACCAATGAGGGTTTGTATGAATTGTTGGTTATTCCTTTTGTTTTAATCAAAACAACCAATAATTTTATGAGGCTCATGAATGAAGTTCTCAAGGAATTAATTGGAATTTCATGACTCTTTATTTGGATGATATACTTTTGTACAATATCACAAAGGAGGAACATCTCAAATTTTTAAAACTGGTATTAAAGAAATTACAGAAGGAAAAACTTTTCATAAATCTAAAGAACTGTTCTTTCCTTGAAACAAAATTGGTTTATTTAGGATTTGTGATTTCTTCTAAAGAGATGAAAGTGGACCGTAAAATGGTGAAAACCATTAAATATTGGTCTTCTCTAACAAGTATCCATGAAGTAAGAAGCTTCGACTGGTTGGCTAGTTTTTGTTGGGTTGTGTTATATTCTTTCCACGACTAGTCTACGTAATGAACTGGGGGGTTTGAGGGGGGCGGGTAGGCCCCCTCTACGGGGTCCGGGGCAGTGCCCCGGGAAATTTTTTTTTGGACCCTATATTAGGTTGGGCGAACCTAACTATGGTTTTTCGGTCCATGGTTTTGGACGCGATGGTTTTCGGTCCATGATATTGGATGCTTCGGCATGTATAAATATATATTGTAACATTGAAAGGAACATAATGAAAAATCAAGCTAGTAGTCC
>APFE030245749.1:17550-28288 GCA_000404065.3 Pinus taeda
TGGACTGCTACAACGAGCGTTGGACTTAAGGTAGGATCGAAAAACACTTGGTTTCTCATAGAATGATGTATGTTTAGAGAAGGATTGCTCTTAATTGTCTTGTTTGTCACTAGAGAGTCTTAGACTCCTATGGAGGTTAGTTTTGTCTGCAAAAATAACTCTTTCCGCATGACAGGCACAAACCTACTAGAGACACCAAACTCCATAGCTAAGCACCAACTCAACAAGATATATGTAGGCACCAACCTATTGGAGACACCAATCCCATTGGCTAAGCACCAAAATAGTAAGACCTATATAGGCACCAACCTGAGGTCTTCATACATGGAGTACTTCTAATTTAATATGCATGTTTCATACTTCATTCATTTTATAGCATCATCATACCCTTAACTTTCATGCTTCAACATCTCTCCTTGCTTCATACTCCAAACATAGCTTCAAACCCTAGTCAAATTTAGATTTCATGGCCTAGCGAACTTTATAGTATCATCCCCAAAATATAGTCCCAAACAAGTGCACTTCACAGCATTATGACCCCAAAATAATGTTAATCATGGCATCATAGAATGTATTCCTTCATAACACACCCTTAACACTCCAAGAAATATCCTTAGACTACTCTTGTGCACTTCTAACCCAAATAATACTCCCTGGCTTCTCTTGCGCATATCAGATCTCTTTGACGCACTTGTACTTGATCTTGTTTCTTGGATGCCCCTTATTTTCTCATCTATACTTTATTTATAGTGTTTTTGTGTTCACTTATAGGAGCAAGTCATAAAACTAGCTGAGCCAACCTATACTTTATGGTTGATCCAATCTGACATAATCTTTCATATCTACTCATTTCCATGCAATTAGGGGGAGTGTCATATATCATTGGAAAGGTATTAAAATAAAATTTTCAACCATATATCCCATGCTCCCATTTGAGCTACATAGTTATAGTAAAAAGGCATTCAAAGATAGGGCATTCAAACTAGGCATCAAAAGTTCAAAAACAATATTTCCAACAATCTCTAGCTCCATATTTCCATCTTTATCTTTGACAATTGCAGTCACCCCTATCTTTGACATAAATGACAACAATATTCCCAACATCTACACCAAGTCTTATCTTTACAAAAGGTAACTATTTCAACCTTATATTTAGAACAAAATCAACTTGTATGGTATTAATCACTTTGTAAAAGAAAAAATATTATATTTCATTTTTGCTCCCTTTTTACTCAGGAATTCATGAAAAATTACGATGATATTAAAATCAATACATTATTTATTAATTGGTAAATATTCATTAAATAGATCCTATTATAAATCAAATTCAACAATTCCAAAAGTTGAGTCTCAAGGTGAATAACATTCTAAAGGACAATTTTTTAGACCTCTTGATGGGAACTTTAAAGGAAAGCATCCACATTTGAACCTTGATATGAACAAGGTTCATTATTACAGATTATATTTAGAATATCTAAAAAATGAGGATACTCATCATAGGACAAATAATGTTTTATATAAATGTTTGAACAAGTGTTATTGATTGTAAAATGAGGTCATGTTTATATGACTAGGAAGAATGCCCTTTTATGAATAGTCATGTCTTTTAGGACATGTCCTTTCATTGTACTAATTATCATTAATTATTTTAATTATTTATGAATTATTTATTTATATTATTTATATATTTATGTTCATAACATTTCTTCCCCTTTAGAAATGCATTGTCCTCAAAGCATATTGATAAAAAGGCTTGATATATTTTTCTATCTTGTATAGTCATTGTGTCTTTTCCAAATCGTGGAACTAGTATCTTCACTGATACAAGAAGATATGTAATTCTAATTGTGGTACAAAACTGTTGCATTGGAAATGATCTAATCATCTCAAATCAATCTTGTATGAGACCTTGCAATTATTTGATACGAGGGATGAATTCTTATAATAAGACTTAATTTCGGACATCAAATTTTTTTTCGAGACATAAAGTCGCTATTTCCATCCTAGATGATGTTGATATGTTGACTGATTAAGGTAACTTCTTTTATGATGAATATGTCAATAAGGTATTTTCGTAACCTGATTTTCCCTTATCATGATTGTGGTGATTTCTTGATTTACTTCAAGTTTTTATATTACTGAGTTGAGAATGGAATCTTCATTTGGAATTTCCATAGTTTGTATTGTAGCATTTGAGTATGTTTTGACTTCAATTATATTCACATATTTCTTAGTCGTAACATTAATGGGAATTGTATCTGTTCCCTTCTCCTCAACTAGGACATGTTTACCTCAAGACTTTAATGATTCTATTTGAATAAGTTGTTATATTTTGTTTTTCAATAACTACTTCATAGCTTTGGATTTCTTAAGCGAGAAATTTATTTGTTTTTATCTAAGGTCATTTGGTCAACTTCTTTCTACTTCTATGATATTGAATTTTACTTTCATGAATGATTATATTTGATATATTAGTAAGATCTTTGGATGAAGGTACTATTGAATATGGCTTCACTATAATGCCCTGAAGTGTCACTTTCTTTTTCTATCAAGAAAAGGAAAAAACCTTTTCTCTGTGTTTAATATGAAGGTACCTAATTTTTAAAACAAGGGTAAATCAAGAATTATGTTGATCTTTTCTTAAAACATAGTTACAACACTTAATTGAGATATACATTCATAATTATCAATTATAACTTGTAAGTCTTTAATTTCATATTGTTTCTTACAAAAAATATCTTCCTTTTCGGTAATACCTTGCTTCCTTCTGGGATGAGTATTCGTGTAAAGATAGGGTATGGGCTTGGTGAAATTGAATGGAATAAGTAATGGAGGGAAACGTTATAGAATTGATAATTGATTCGCCAATTTAAGATTTAAATCTCCTTGTCGCTCGTATTGAAAATGATATTAATCGTTTTTCCTTTAATGTAAATAATTTGCAATCTACAATTGGAAAACATTTCATAATCTTCCTTCATTCATTTTTGAATTATAATTCATTCTTAATCTTGAATAATTAATAATTAAATACTTTCAAACTACTTTTAAAACACTTTTCATACTTCTAACCTCTTTTGTATCCTTTATTAAAGACTCTTCTTACTTTTATCCTTTGTTAAATACTCTTTACTTTATATATAAAGGGATTTATATTTTTTTCCACTCTATGTTATACTTTATTTATTGTATCATTAAACTAGCATACCCCTGAGGTGAGGGAAGGGAATGTTGAACAAAAAGTAAAGATGATGTGTTGCAAAATATGTCTTTTCCTTTCTATCCCATTTTTAAAATAAATATATTCCAAAACAATAATCAAATCATAATATAGGTGGTGAAAAAGGTGAAAAGGTTTTTCCAAAAATATCTAATTGACATGGTTCAATGAAGAATCCCTATAGTCTCCTGTGATTATAAATCCAAGAAAACACTAGTTCAACATGCCTGCACAATGTGGAAAATGATGATTCATATATTTGGCTAATTGAAGGTTAGGTGAATATGCTAATGAGGAATAATATTGCATTCGTAACTTCAATATGTCAACAATGAAAAATATTTCTTTCATTAGTACAAAGGTAGCATAATTAAGGGAATATTATGTCCATTAATGCAAGGTAGCATAATTAAGGGAATATTATGTCCATTAATATAACGTAGCATAATTAAGGCCAAGCATGTGTAAAGTGTAGTTTGTCATAGCCATAAGTAGTTAGTAGATATGTGCGAAAGGAGAATGGAAAACTTGTTGCTAGAAAAACAGAATTAACTAAAAAAAAAATGAAATGAATAAAATTTGAATTTAGCACAAATTCCATTTCTCTCATAATGATGGCATATTGTGATTATATAAAAACAACTTTGTATAATTGAAATTGCATTGTAACTTGAGTACACAGTAGTATTTACTGTTTACTCCTT
Organism: Pinus taeda; assembly: GCA_000404065.3. Taxonomy (NCBI): domain Eukaryota; kingdom Viridiplantae; phylum Streptophyta; class Pinopsida; order Pinales; family Pinaceae; genus Pinus; species Pinus taeda. Next base: position 21,475 of record APFE030245749.1, read on the forward strand.
TTGTTTCATAGGAAAAACATGTAATGTGAGTATAGCCTTGTTGTTTTAAAATTTTCCCTTGTTATTGTTTTCCTCGATATTGCTTCATGTGCGAATTTGAATTGTGTACATAAAGCAAGCCATTTACATGGATGCTAACATATTTCATTATTAAATAGAAATTGAGAAGACATTTCTAGCTAGAACAAAATTGTTTTGGTCAACCTAAGTCAATGGATGGGTTAGCAAAAGAAACTTGAGGTTAGGTTAGAGATTAAACTATCAAATATCGAAATTTGATAGAAGGATCATAATTGACTTGATTTTTGTTCTGGAAGTAGTTATCCTTAAACATTCTAAACATCCCCTTATGTGTGGGAAGCTATAGTAGGCAGGAAAAATACTCAAGTGAGAAACAATTGAATAAAAAATCTCTCTAAAAGATATAAATTGTAATTAATTTTTATTTATGACAAATTGAATGTGTATTTCTAGAGTTAATGCAAATTTGCATTGGTAAACAAATAAATTGTAGCAGAAAGATACAAAGGATCCCTTCCATGTGAAGGTTTTAACCCTGTACAAAAATTACCTACAAACAAATTTTTAAAATAGAAAAAATATACAATGGCGAGAACATAAAACAAATATACACAGACATTTCCCCTGATCCCAAAACTGGGAATACCAGATTGATTTTTCATTATATTCTTTTCAATGTTACAATACATATATATACATGTCAAATCATTCATAAACCCCAATACATTAACCCTTGATTAGAACATAATTGTAGTTCCCTTGACCGGATCTACAAATACCGTGGGAAAAAACCATCGTGCCCAAAAAACCATGTGTGAAAACCATGCACAAAACCATGGGTAGGTCTACCCACTATCTTTGGGTCTACCCATGACACGTGGAAAGAATATAAATTTTGGGATGGGATCCACTGGATCAATTTTGGGGTTAAGATAACCCAAGTTTCATACATTTTTGTAATTAATGTAAAGTCTCCACAATTTGTGGATGCGGAGCGCGTAGATGAATAGGAGTCAAAGGGGTTTAGTCCCTTGTTTTATGTAGAGTTTGAGTCGGTTTTGGGATCCACCCATGGTCCGCGGACCATGGCATTGTATGAAAAATGCTATAAATAGGTGTGTCTTAGAGAGTCTAAGGCATGTATATGATGTTTTTGGGTACTAATTGATGATAAGAAAAGGCAAGTGATAGCGAAGAGAAGTGGGTGAGATAGAAGAAAGGCTCTGCATCTGAGTGCACAGAGACCTAGATAGAGTCCGCAGTTGAGTGCAGTAACCTCTACAACTGAGTGCGCAAGGTGTTTTTGAGTCTGTAACCTTGAATTGAAGATCAATAAAGATAGTTTCCGAAAAATTCTTGCATATTTCTATTTCCTCAGTTAATTTTATATGTTGTCAATGAATAATGTGCTTTATGGCATATTGATTGAATGTTGCGCAATTCTATTGAATAAGTGTTAATGATGTATGCAATGCATGTTTAAGTACTTTCACAAAGACTTTGATGAACTCTGTTATGTTTACTAATAACCTAATTAGATCTGTGTGAACACTAATATAGAGTTGTTCTCTGATGCATGTAAGTGGATAAATTGACTATTAAAGTTTCGCAAAGACTGATCATAGACCTTCATGAAAGTCTAAATATTGTTCTAACAAAGTTACAGTAGTGTGCCCTAAGAGTGTATCGATCTGCACGAAGGCAGATCTGAAGAGCTAAAAGACATCACACTAGTCTCTGGATGCAGAAACTTGGTTCTTGCATCCCCCCATATTGCTTCGAGTGAGACTGGAGCCTCCGCTACATGGGTTGTTACCGAAAGGGACAGTAGTGTAGGGATCGAGAACCCCTAAGCCAACAAATGGTTTTGTTGTCGGGACCGGGATCTGCTTGAAGGAGATGTGTGATGTCGCATCATCAAAATCTGACCAAGAAAGAAATTGAAAAGTGGTTGGATCAGAATATTCACGACTTCGCGATGCAAGAAAACAGGAATCTACACCTATCAAAGGAAGAGAGGTTGAATGGGTATCTGTATACAGAGATATAGGAGATATTCTTCTGCACTTTTCCCATTGAACTGTATGAGTGGTTAGCTAAACTAACAAATAGTCAAGGAAGGTGGAAGCTTGATATTCCTATAGGGTGGACTCCAGAATTAGTACAATGGCTAGGAACCTCTGAAAACAAGATCGTGTGGGCTATTAATCATTGGATCGATCAAATTCTGGGAGGATTTGTTACAGAATTTTCAGTTGATACCTCGGTCATCTATAGCGAAGCGGAGCAACGATTTTTCAAAGGACTGCGAGGTAAGTATTTAGTATCATTGAACACTTGGATTAAAATGTTGTTATGTGAAAAATGGGTGATTCCATTACCTTGATGTTCGAAGCTATGCGAAGTGGACGATTCTTTAGAAATCATGAAGGATCAAGACTGGAGTACAGTTCATTGATTGGACCTCCTTTAAGTGACGACGAGGGGGTGGAACGAACTCCACCATGAAGCCATGTTCAGATAATCATTCAGGGGATTCCTATAGTAAATCATACATCCACTCCACCTCCACCGCATACATCTTTGCCCACACCTCCACCTCCACCACCACCATTCAACGTTGTGAACATAATGAAGCTACCGATTTTCAAAGCCATAGGGAGTGAAGATATAGAGCAATATTGGTTTATTGCGAATGTTGTGTGGAAAACGCAATAGATTACTGATGACAATATAAATAAGGCATAGTTGGTTACTGCTATGCAGGATCGCGTGCTAACTTGGTATATTAAGTATTGTTCCAATAATCCTCTTGCATTGCTAGTAGAGACTAAATAAGCTTTGAACAAGGAGTTTAGTAAGCCTAAGTCTGACTCACAATCAGTAATCAGATTCAAAGAAATCATGATGAGGGTCGATGAGATGCCTTGGGAATTAGATCAAAGGTTGAAGTGTCAGATTCGAGAAGCTAACATGCAGCTCATGGATAGTCAGTATTGCAAATAGTGTGTAGCTTTGCTTCTGCCTCACCTGAGAATTGCTCTGTCACAACAGAAGATAGGAATCCAAGCGGAAGCCTTGGAAATCACGATGAGATTGCATGCATCACCTATTCAAGATGCGACCTTGGGGGTACAACAGATCCACTCTCATTTATAGAGCCTATAACTAGAATTACAAAGCTTGAAGAAAGACAAGGAGACTAAACCAAAAGTGTGTGTGGAAGTCTGGTGTTTGAAGTGCAAGGGCCAAGGGCATGATAAATATCATTGTCCATTGTACGCGAATTATATTACAGGGGGAGGACCAATTCCCCTGAAACCAGAACCCCCAGCAGGGCCGAGTGTGGGGGCTGCACTATGGTGAGCTATTTGTCAGGTTATTGGGAAACATGCGACGGATAATTGTCATTTAATTCAAAAAAAATTCTAGACACCCCAGTAGTTGTTCTGTAACTTCTACAAATCGGTGGGTCATGATGAGCACCATTATTGCATCTATGAGTTGATAACGGAAATAACACTTACATATCGGATGCAATAAGAAACTTGGCCTCCGGAGCACGGCATCGAAGGAGCGCGTGGAGGTTATCAGGGACAAGAACAGGGTTGAGGAGTAAGAGGGCCTAGTAGAGGCCATGGTTAGATCATCTGATACAACTGCGGATAGACAAGACAATACGCGTGAGAATGTCAGAATCAGACATGCTTGTCATGTCAATACTGCAGTCAATTTGACCATACTATGGAAGAATGCCTGGTGTTGATAGCTAAGATGCAGGAGAAGAAAGCACAGCATTAGTAGCCTACGCAGAACTTACAGATGATGATATTTGAGCCCCACGAGGAGGACCAAAGAGTGAATATAGTGTTGAGGAGTGGAATAATGACTGGCGGTGATAAAGGTTAACAGCCTGAAGAGGATGGATGGGTCTGCAAGCCCCAGAGAAGGAAGTTGGCTTTGATCTAGAGCGCGCTAAGGAAACATTTATGGAAGCCAAGAAGAGCTTCGTTGAGGCCTCCACCTCAAGAAGCCAGGACAAGGTGTAAGAAATCAGCGCGCTTGAACAGATTGATCCCTCTATACTTACTATGTTTTTGGAGACTTGCATAAAACTGTTGCGTGATAGAAAAGTTGTTGAAGTCTTGCAGGAATTAATAAAAAAATGCACCAGCAAAGAGAAGGTCCCTGATGAACATCGACTGTTCAGGAAAAATGGAAAACATAAGGCACGAATAGGGCGCGAGATGAGTCTCACTACGCAGATAGGTGACTATGAGATGGACTAGGTCATCTTGGATCTGGAGTCCGATGCGAATGTACTACCAAAACAAACATGGGAAGAATGGGGAGAGATGCACTACAGTGGGCTCTGATTCAGCTTAGAATGGTGAATCAGCAAAAAATCATCCCCATGGGATGATTATATGGAATAAAAGTTGATGTAGAAGGTGTGAGCATGATGGCCGACTTTGAGGTAATAGAGATCATCAATGATAGTAACCCGTACACCGTGCTCCTAGGAATTGACTGGGCCATTGATATGAATGGGGTCATCAAGTTGAAGAAGAGGAAAATGTCGTTTGAACGAAAATCGCTTCGAGTTGTAGTGCCATTGGACCTTGCAGAAGGGATGCACTATACTGAACCAGCCTGCGATTATGAAGAAAGTGAGGATGAATTGGATCAAATCTACAAAATAACATCGCAAGATCAGGACTGGATCAATCCAACGGTGGATGGAAAGATTGCATGGGACCAGGAGAGTTACTGCACCTCAGATTCAGACGAAGAGTTGGAGCATTGGCAGAATCATTTGCATGAAGTGTCTACATTGCAATGCAATATGATGAAGAAGTCGACGTGTTGTGTTTCGTCGGAGGTAAGGAAACTACCCTATTATGATGGTTTAACTGATATAGATCTTCTTTTGAATGAATTTGACCATGAATTCCTTAAGGATCACCGTTTCCAAGCTTTATAATTGGCATTGTGCGCTACGCTTGCACAATGGTGGGGTATGCATAAGGATTGCTGGATGGAGAGATTACAAAAGAATGATGAAGTTACGGTTTCGGCATCCAAACACTAGATTGATTGAGAAATATAATGAAAGGGATGATCCACGCAATCACCTAGCAAAATGGACTAGAACATGGAGGACAGAACCGCAACCAGAGTGGGTACACCTATTTTGTCATACTTTGGATACAATTCCCATGAACTAGTATCTAGAAATGGAGCTCTGTCATGGCACCGCGAAGTGGGATATAATGAGGGAAGGGTTATTATTGACCTTCAGTTTTGAAGACGGCTTCACAAGCATCGATGAAGCTCTACAAGAGATTAAGGTGGTCATATTTAGAATGCCGATGGAACCTATGGAATGGACCCAACCAGATTGGATCACCCAACTGTGCTGTGTGCTAGAATGCTATAATGTAACCGCTAAAGAGGAAGACGAAGATCCGAGAAACATTAATATTCCAGAGGCAGAAGGACATCGGTAAGTCAAAGGCCCACAAATAGACAACCTGGACATCACCACACCATTGAAGGGCAAAGCAAGTAAACATTGGCACTGAAGCAGAACTGAAGTTTGCAAAAACTGGAGATTATTGGTACGATGCTACCATGGATAAATTTGTTGAGTTACTTTGCGAATACCGGGATCTCTTCCCTACTCAGTTCTCGGATTTGAAGGGCATAGTTGGTGATTTGAGCGTTATGAAGATCACTCTGAAGCCGGACGCAAAGCCTATTAAATAGAGGTCATATCACCTTAATCCCAAATACAAGGAAAAGGATCACCAAGAGCTAGATAAAATGCCAGAGGCTGGCATCATAGAACCTGTCGAAGAATCAAATTGGGTGAGCCCGATGGTGGTTCAAGAAAAGAAGCAAAAATGGGTGAAATAAGGATTTGCGTAGATCTGCGGAAGCTTAATGATGTGTGTGTCCATGACCTATTCCCAACGTCGTTTACAGATGAAGTGTTAGACAATGTTGAAGGGCAGGAGGCGTATTCCCTCACTCATGGGTTTTCTAGGTATCATCATATCAAGATCGCACAAAAAGATAGGAGCAAAATGACCTTCGCGGCGGAGTGGGGATGTTTTCAATACACTGTGATGCCATTTGGACTCAAGAATGCGCCTACGATATTTTTCCACGTAGTCATAGCAGTGTTAAAGGAGTTCATTCATAAGTTCCTGGAAGTATATTATAATGACTAGACGGTGTTCGGATTAGTAAAGCACCATGTAGCAAGTTTGTGCCTGATGTTGGATATGTGTTGCAGATAGCAGATCGAGCTGAACTTGAAAAATGAATATTCGATGTTCCCTTTGGGATTTTGCTAGGTCATGTGGTGTGCAAGAAAGGATTGATGGTGGACCCTGCAAAGATTGTAGTAATTATGAATCTGGAGGCACTTAGGAGTGTTAAGCAGTTGCGCGCGATGCTGGGACATACGGGATATTACAGAAAAGATTGCAAGTCTTATGCTCAAATTACTGCACCTGTGGAGAAGTTGTTAAAGAAGGACGCAACATTCTGTTGGGATGAAGAATGTCAGCACAACTTAGATGTATTAAAATAAAATATGGTCGTTGCGTCAATCTTGATATTTCCTAATTGGATAAAGGAGTTTCACATACATGTGGATGCCTCTTGCATTGCATTGGGTGAAGTGTTAACATAGGCGGTGAAGGAGAAATGGACCATCCTATAGCCTTCGCCAGTAGGAAATTGTTGAAGGCTGAGAAGAATTATTCAATGATTGAGTGTGAAG
>APFE030245749.1:41445-93368 GCA_000404065.3 Pinus taeda
TTTTTCCCGATTTTTCCGATTTTTTCGTTTTTTTCCCCGCGCCGATTAAATCCCGCTCCCGCTTTTAACAACATTGATTTCATCAAACTTCAAGGTAGTTGTATTGCTACCTATGGTAGTGATCAAATTATCCCACGAATCTGGTAGAGAACACAACAAATTGATGCACTTATCTTCCTTTAAAATTTTAATATCAACAGATAACCACTGGTTTACCACGGTATTAAAGGCGTTTAAATGCTCTGTCACTGAGTCTCCATCCTTCATTCTTAGGTTATAAAACTTTTTATCGCAGAAACCGTTTATTCACCAAAGACTTAGATTGTTACAATGTCCCTAACTTGTCCCACAAAGCCTTTGTTGTAGCTTCTCCTGAAACATTCAACAATACTAAATAAGAGATCAATCGTGTTGTGTTTTTTGCCTACTGATCCAACTTCACCTAGTCTTTTGTTGACATTGTCGTTGGTTTAGTACTTGGATTTATCACGATCCACTGATCTTTATCCACCAACAGATCCTACATCTTGAGTTTCCACAACTCAAAACTTTGTCCATTGAATTTCTCGATCTCTATCTTTCCACTATTTTCCATCTCCTTTCACTGCAAGGATCGATCTTGCAAATATCCCACTATAATAGGGTCTACCATAGGCCTGAGCGAAACACCCCTCAACAGCAAAGGCGTCCCCTTGTAGCCAAAATTGCTCTGATACCAAATGTAGGTTTTAACCACATACAAAAATTACTTGTACACGAATTTTTAAAACATAAAAATATATAATGGCAAGACATAAAACAAATATACATAGCTATTTTCCTTTGGATCCCAAAACTGGGAATACCAGATTGATTTTTCATTATATTCCTTTCAATGTTACAATACATATATATACATGTCAAATCATTCATAAACCCCAATACATTAACCCTTGATTAGAACATAATTGTAGTTCCCTTGACCGGATCTACAAATACCGTGGGAAAAAACCATCGTGCCCAAAAAACCATGTGTGAAAACCATGCACAAAACCATGGGTAGGTCTACCCACTATCTTTGGGTCTACCCATGACACGTGGAAAGAATATAAATTTTGGGATGGGATCCACTGGATCAATTTTGGGGTTAAGATAACCCAAGTTTCATACATTTTTGTAATTAATGTAAAGTCTCCACAATTTGTGGATGCGGAGCGCGTAGATGAATAGGAGTCAAAGGGGTTTAGTCCCTTGTTTTATGTAGAGTTTGAGTCGGTTTTGGGATCCACCCATGGTCCGCGGACCATGGCATTGTATGAAAAATGCTATAAATAGGTGTGTCTTAGAGAGTCTAAGGCATGTATATGATGTTTTTGGGTACTAATTGATGATAAGAAAAGGCAAGTGATAGCGAAGAGAAGTGGGTGAGATAGAAGAAAGGCTCTGCATCTGAGTGCACAGAGACCTAGATAGAGTCCGCAGTTGAGTGCAGTAACCTCTACAACTGAGTGCGCAAGGTGTTTTTGAGTCTGTAACCTTGAATTGAAGATCAATAAAGATAGTTTCCGAAAAATTCTTGCATATTTCTATTTCCTCAGTTAATTTTATATGTTGTCAATGAATAATGTGCTTTATGGCATATTGATTGAATGTTGCGCAATTCTATTGAATAAGTGTTAATGATGTATGCAATGCATGTTTAAGTACTTTCACAAAGACTTTGATGAACTCTGTTATGTTTACTAATAACCTAATTAGATCTGTGTGAACACTAATATAGAGTTGTTCTCTGATGCATGTAAGTGGATAAATTGACTATTAAAGTTTCGCAAAGACTGATCATAGACCTTCATGAAAGTCTAAATATTGTTCTAACAAAGTTACAGTAGTGTGCCCTAAGAGTGTATCGATCTGCACGAAGGCAGATCTGAAGAGCTAAAAGACATCACACTAGTCTCTGGATGCAGAAACTTGGTTCTTGCATCCCCCCATATTGCTTCGAGTGAGACTGGAGCCTCCGCTACATGGGTTGTTACCGAAAGGGACAGTAGTGTAGGGATCGAGAACCCCTAAGCCAACAAATGGTTTTGTTGTCGGGACCGGGATCTGCTTGAAGGAGATGTGTGATGTCGCATCATCAAAATCTGACCAAGAAAGAAATTGAAAAGTGGTTGGATCAGAATATTCACGACTTCGCGATGCAAGAAAACAGGAATCTACACCTATCAAAGGAAGAGAGGTTGAATGGGTATCTGTATACAGAGATATAGGAGATATTCTTCTGCACTTTTCCCATTGAACTGTATGAGTGGTTAGCTAAACTAACAAATAGTCAAGGAAGGTGGAAGCTTGATATTCCTATAGGGTGGACTCCAGAATTAGTACAATGGCTAGGAACCTCTGAAAACAAGATCGTGTGGGCTATTAATCATTGGATCGATCAAATTCTGGGAGGATTTGTTACAGAATTTTCAGTTGATACCTCGGTCATCTATAGCGAAGCGGAGCAACGATTTTTCAAAGGACTGCGAGGTAAGTATTTAGTATCATTGAACACTTGGATTAAAATGTTGTTATGTGAAAAATGGGTGATTCCATTACCTTGATGTTCGAAGCTATGCGAAGTGGACGATTCTTTAGAAATCATGAAGGATCAAGACTGGAGTACAGTTCATTGATTGGACCTCCTTTAAGTGACGACGAGGGGGTGGAACGAACTCCACCATGAAGCCATGTTCAGATAATCATTCAGGGGATTCCTATAGTAAATCATACATCCACTCCACCTCCACCGCATACATCTTTGCCCACACCTCCACCTCCACCACCACCATTCAACGTTGTGAACATAATGAAGCTACCGATTTTCAAAGCCATAGGGAGTGAAGATATAGAGCAATATTGGTTTATTGCGAATGTTGTGTGGAAAACGCAATAGATTACTGATGACAATATAAATAAGGCATAGTTGGTTACTGCTATGCAGGATCGCGTGCTAACTTGGTATATTAAGTATTGTTCCAATAATCCTCTTGCATTGCTAGTAGAGACTAAATAAGCTTTGAACAAGGAGTTTAGTAAGCCTAAGTCTGACTCACAATCAGTAATCAGATTCAAAGAAATCATGATGAGGGTCGATGAGATGCCTTGGGAATTAGATCAAAGGTTGAAGTGTCAGATTCGAGAAGCTAACATGCAGCTCATGGATAGTCAGTATTGCAAATAGTGTGTAGCTTTGCTTCTGCCTCACCTGAGAATTGCTCTGTCACAACAGAAGATAGGAATCCAAGCGGAAGCCTTGGAAATCACGATGAGATTGCATGCATCACCTATTCAAGATGCGACCTTGGGGGTACAACAGATCCACTCTCATTTATAGAGCCTATAACTAGAATTACAAAGCTTGAAGAAAGACAAGGAGACTAAACCAAAAGTGTGTGTGGAAGTCTGGTGTTTGAAGTGCAAGGGCCAAGGGCATGATAAATATCATTGTCCATTGTACGCGAATTATATTACAGGGGGAGGACCAATTCCCCTGAAACCAGAACCCCCAGCAGGGCCGAGTGTGGGGGCTGCACTATGGTGAGCTATTTGTCAGGTTATTGGGAAACATGCGACGGATAATTGTCATTTAATTCAAAAAAAATTCTAGACACCCCAGTAGTTGTTCTGTAACTTCTACAAATCGGTGGGTCATGATGAGCACCATTATTGCATCTATGAGTTGATAACGGAAATAACACTTACATATCGGATGCAATAAGAAACTTGGCCTCCGGAGCACGGCATCGAAGGAGCGCGTGGAGGTTATCAGGGACAAGAACAGGGTTGAGGAGTAAGAGGGCCTAGTAGAGGCCATGGTTAGATCATCTGATACAACTGCGGATAGACAAGACAATACGCGTGAGAATGTCAGAATCAGACATGCTTGTCATGTCAATACTGCAGTCAATTTGACCATACTATGGAAGAATGCCTGGTGTTGATAGCTAAGATGCAGGAGAAGAAAGCACAGCATTAGTAGCCTACGCAGAACTTACAGATGATGATATTTGAGCCCCACGAGGAGGACCAAAGAGTGAATATAGTGTTGAGGAGTGGAATAATGACTGGCGGTGATAAAGGTTAACAGCCTGAAGAGGATGGATGGGTCTGCAAGCCCCAGAGAAGGAAGTTGGCTTTGATCTAGAGCGCGCTAAGGAAACATTTATGGAAGCCAAGAAGAGCTTCGTTGAGGCCTCCACCTCAAGAAGCCAGGACAAGGTGTAAGAAATCAGCGCGCTTGAACAGATTGATCCCTCTATACTTACTATGTTTTTGGAGACTTGCATAAAACTGTTGCGTGATAGAAAAGTTGTTGAAGTCTTGCAGGAATTAATAAAAAAATGCACCAGCAAAGAGAAGGTCCCTGATGAACATCGACTGTTCAGGAAAAATGGAAAACATAAGGCACGAATAGGGCGCGAGATGAGTCTCACTACGCAGATAGGTGACTATGAGATGGACTAGGTCATCTTGGATCTGGAGTCCGATGCGAATGTACTACCAAAACAAACATGGGAAGAATGGGGAGAGATGCACTACAGTGGGCTCTGATTCAGCTTAGAATGGTGAATCAGCAAAAAATCATCCCCATGGGATGATTATATGGAATAAAAGTTGATGTAGAAGGTGTGAGCATGATGGCCGACTTTGAGGTAATAGAGATCATCAATGATAGTAACCCGTACACCGTGCTCCTAGGAATTGACTGGGCCATTGATATGAATGGGGTCATCAAGTTGAAGAAGAGGAAAATGTCGTTTGAACGAAAATCGCTTCGAGTTGTAGTGCCATTGGACCTTGCAGAAGGGATGCACTATACTGAACCAGCCTGCGATTATGAAGAAAGTGAGGATGAATTGGATCAAATCTACAAAATAACATCGCAAGATCAGGACTGGATCAATCCAACGGTGGATGGAAAGATTGCATGGGACCAGGAGAGTTACTGCACCTCAGATTCAGACGAAGAGTTGGAGCATTGGCAGAATCATTTGCATGAAGTGTCTACATTGCAATGCAATATGATGAAGAAGTCGACGTGTTGTGTTTCGTCGGAGGTAAGGAAACTACCCTATTATGATGGTTTAACTGATATAGATCTTCTTTTGAATGAATTTGACCATGAATTCCTTAAGGATCACCGTTTCCAAGCTTTATAATTGGCATTGTGCGCTACGCTTGCACAATGGTGGGGTATGCATAAGGATTGCTGGATGGAGAGATTACAAAAGAATGATGAAGTTACGGTTTCGGCATCCAAACACTAGATTGATTGAGAAATATAATGAAAGGGATGATCCACGCAATCACCTAGCAAAATGGACTAGAACATGGAGGACAGAACCGCAACCAGAGTGGGTACACCTATTTTGTCATACTTTGGATACAATTCCCATGAACTAGTATCTAGAAATGGAGCTCTGTCATGGCACCGCGAAGTGGGATATAATGAGGGAAGGGTTATTATTGACCTTCAGTTTTGAAGACGGCTTCACAAGCATCGATGAAGCTCTACAAGAGATTAAGGTGGTCATATTTAGAATGCCGATGGAACCTATGGAATGGACCCAACCAGATTGGATCACCCAACTGTGCTGTGTGCTAGAATGCTATAATGTAACCGCTAAAGAGGAAGACGAAGATCCGAGAAACATTAATATTCCAGAGGCAGAAGGACATCGGTAAGTCAAAGGCCCACAAATAGACAACCTGGACATCACCACACCATTGAAGGGCAAAGCAAGTAAACATTGGCACTGAAGCAGAACTGAAGTTTGCAAAAACTGGAGATTATTGGTACGATGCTACCATGGATAAATTTGTTGAGTTACTTTGCGAATACCGGGATCTCTTCCCTACTCAGTTCTCGGATTTGAAGGGCATAGTTGGTGATTTGAGCGTTATGAAGATCACTCTGAAGCCGGACGCAAAGCCTATTAAATAGAGGTCATATCACCTTAATCCCAAATACAAGGAAAAGGATCACCAAGAGCTAGATAAAATGCCAGAGGCTGGCATCATAGAACCTGTCGAAGAATCAAATTGGGTGAGCCCGATGGTGGTTCAAGAAAAGAAGCAAAAATGGGTGAAATAAGGATTTGCGTAGATCTGCGGAAGCTTAATGATGTGTGTGTCCATGACCTATTCCCAACGTCGTTTACAGATGAAGTGTTAGACAATGTTGAAGGGCAGGAGGCGTATTCCCTCACTCATGGGTTTTCTAGGTATCATCATATCAAGATCGCACAAAAAGATAGGAGCAAAATGACCTTCGCGGCGGAGTGGGGATGTTTTCAATACACTGTGATGCCATTTGGACTCAAGAATGCGCCTACGATATTTTTCCACGTAGTCATAGCAGTGTTAAAGGAGTTCATTCATAAGTTCCTGGAAGTATATTATAATGACTAGACGGTGTTCGGATTAGTAAAGCACCATGTAGCAAGTTTGTGCCTGATGTTGGATATGTGTTGCAGATAGCAGATCGAGCTGAACTTGAAAAATGAATATTCGATGTTCCCTTTGGGATTTTGCTAGGTCATGTGGTGTGCAAGAAAGGATTGATGGTGGACCCTGCAAAGATTGTAGTAATTATGAATCTGGAGGCACTTAGGAGTGTTAAGCAGTTGCGCGCGATGCTGGGACATACGGGATATTACAGAAAAGATTGCAAGTCTTATGCTCAAATTACTGCACCTGTGGAGAAGTTGTTAAAGAAGGACGCAACATTCTGTTGGGATGAAGAATGTCAGCACAACTTAGATGTATTAAAATAAAATATGGTCGTTGCGTCAATCTTGATATTTCCTAATTGGATAAAGGAGTTTCACATACATGTGGATGCCTCTTGCATTGCATTGGGTGAAGTGTTAACATAGGCGGTGAAGGAGAAATGGACCATCCTATAGCCTTCGCCAGTAGGAAATTGTTGAAGGCTGAGAAGAATTATTCAATGATTGAGTGTGAAGGATTGGCCGTGGTGTACGCACTACAGAAATTCAGGCATTATCTGTTAGGAGGGAATTTTAAAATGTACACAGATCATTCTACCTTGAAATACCTAGTCAATAAGCCTGTGTTGGGGGGGAAGATCTGCAGATGGTTTCTATTATTCTAGGAGTATGACTTTGAATTCATTGTGAAGCTGAGAAGGTTAAATGCAGGACCTGACCATCTGTTGTGGATCAAAATAGGAGAGGAGCCTAATAATCTAGAGGAAGGGTTGCTAGATGTGCAGCTCTTTGTGGTGCGTGTAGTGGATGATCATTTTTCTGACATTATTCACTTTTTGACTATGGGGATGGCACTAGAAGGATATACCAGCCGACAAAAGAAGGAATTAGTAGTGCGTGCAACCAATTTTTCACTCATTGCGGGACATCTGTATAATATGGGTGCATATGAAATATTGCGAAGATATATGTCGGACTTTGAGCGGGATAGCATTCTCGTTGAAGCTCATGGGGGAGCTGCGAGAGGTCATCATGCAGGCAAGAAAACTACACAAAAGATTTTGCGCGCAGGTCTATGGTGGCCTACCTTGCACAAGGATTCCAAGGCGTATTGTAAGGCATGCGATGCATGTCAAAGAACTGGTAGACCATCGTGAAGGGATGAATTTCCATTACATCATCAAGGATATTTTCAGCCATATGAGAAATGGCCAATTGATTTCGTTGGGCCAATTTAGTTCCCGAGAAAGAAAACAAGTGCGCCCTATATCATCATCATGACAAAATATCTCACCAGATGGGCAGAAGCATAGCCGGTTAAGGATTGTACAGGGGCTATGGCAGCAAAGTTCTTGTTTGAGTATGTATTAAACAGATTTGGCTACTCGAAAGTGTTGATGAGTGACAAAGGTACACACTTTCTGAACAAAAAGATCAGCACATTGATTGAAGAATTACAGGGCTACCATCGGAAGAGTACACCAGATCACCCACAAGCCAATGGAACCATTGAAGCCTTTAATAAGATTTTGGAGAACATGTTGACAAAGATCTACAACGCACAACGGAATTACTAGGATGTGCACGTACCTACAGTACTATGGGCTTATAGGACTACTTGTAAGAAGATGACAAGACAAACGCCGCTCAGAATAGTATATGGGGTCGAAGATGTAAATTTGATGGAGTACATTGTGCCTAGTTTGCACATAGCATCCCTGACAAGTATGGTGGATCGCAATGCCTTGGAGGAATGGCTTGCGTAGCTACTAAAGCTCAAAGAAGATCAATTTTTGGCAGGATTTCATCAATAAGTACAAAAGGAATGTGAAAAAGCGTGGCATGATCACCATATCAAGCTTTGCATGTTCAAGGTAAACGATCTTGTCTTGTTATATGATATTAAATTCACTAAATTTCTGCATAAATTACAGATGCATTGGTTATGGCCATATATTGTTAAAGAAATTACAGATGGAGGTGCAGTTCAGCTCATGTAGCTGAATGGGGAACCCTTCCTGGGAAGAGGGAATGGGAGCATATTGAAGTTGTATACAGGGGATCTTGCATAATGACTATATGATAGCAGGATAGTCTTAGTGCTCCAGGTAGTTGCAAGGGAGTGTAAGAATATAAACTACACTCCCCAATTTGGAGGACAATGCAGCGAGCAGGCTGCGTGGAAAGTGACAAAGAGGAAACCTATGAAGTTGTGCATAGTAAGTTGCGCCCTTGACAAAGGTACCACGCAACACAACAGGCAAGTGACCGTTGAAGTCATTGTTCAGGATTTTTTGTCTAGAAGACGGTTAGGTGGAGAGGGGTGGTGGAATTTAAGGTAAAAACCTGTGAAGATCTACCACCAAAACAACATTTATTGTCAGAATTTTGGGGGAACGGTCGGATTTGAATTCAAAACCCCCTATAAATTATGCGTGTCGATCGAATAGAGAACACTTTGCGCTCTCAAAATTGTTAGTGAAATTCGTTGTTTATTGCCTATGAACCGATAAATTTGGGAAGATTTAACTGCAAGCCTGTCGTTTATCAGATTATCTGAGATAATCCAAAAGCTTGTTCTTGAGAAAAATTCTGCACCAAGTCCTGTTGAAACTGTTATTATTGGCGATGTTTCCTTTGAGACCGTTTCCCCGGAAGTTGTATGTATGGAAGCTCTAGTTGTTGTGCCTATGACGCCGAGGTCGCCTAGTTCAAAGCCTACCCCTACTAGAGAAACCCAACCATCCAAATCAAATAAGGACAAGCAGAAGAAGTTGGTTTTGGTCTATGCTTTCCCAAGGAAACATACTGAACCACAGAAGCAGAAGAAAGATAAATAGGCAGAGAAGGTAGTGGACCTGGAGGTGGAAGAAGCCCAGGGAACAGAAGATATTGGCGTTGAAGGAGCGAAACCTATAACAAGGCTCCCTCAGTATATCCCTCTATGGAAGGGAAAAGCAAAGGTCACAAAGGACCCAAATTCTGAGAAGTTCACCATATCCACGCCCCTGCTACCTGAACAGGTCCCTTTTGAAGGTTCGCGACTCGTGAGGATCCCATTGTTGAAAATGGAGGATTGGGACCTTGTAAATCACACTAGGATTCAACATTTGGTGACGGATAAGTATATGAGGAGGGTCTATTATGTAGAATTAGGTGTTACAGCATTGGAAATAGAGGAATGGATCCGCGGTGTTGAGCACTCAGGGTTGCTCAATTTACTGTGGGTGCGACATTACCATCACACCCCCATCAACACGATATGTGTGCACTAGCTGCTCACATTGGTGCATGATGTATATTTGCAGTTGGGAGGGCCTGTCCCCATTACAAACATGCTCATTCACAGAATCACGCACCACCTTATAAAGGCACAAACCCGGCCAAGGAATTTGGTGGAAATACTGGGGAAAAAGACCTCGCAGAAAGGATGAAGAGGGATTACAACCTCCTTAAGAAGTCATGAGGGTATTCAACTATTTCTATAACAGACCCGATAGTTCAAGTGGTTGCCCAGATTTTAGCAAAGAAGGTGATGTGAAAATGTTGCATGGATGAAGTTTTGGCGCTAGTAGTTTCCCTGGCTACACAGTGCACGAAAGGCGTACAGTTTAATTAGTCAAGATACCTTTGTCAGGAGTTCCTAGCGAACAGTCGAGAGGCCTAGGATGAAACCAATCCATTCCACTATGCTTGGTTATTGTTGTCAATTATGCTTGTTGCATGGGAATTACTTGAGGATAGCCAATTTCCTCCGCTCGAGGAAGGATTTTCGGAGGCAGCGCAATTCGCTTATTTATGGTCTACAAATGATCCCGTACGGATTACAAAGATGAAGATATTCTGGGTTCTCATGGAAATGTCTCTCTGCATGGCCATCAAACAGTGTTCGAGGTTGTCCCCAACCTTGTTCATGTAGCTTCCAGCCTATGCGGCATTCAAGTTTGACTTCCACTAGGTATATATCCAAGCGTGGAAGGATCCAGAGCAGAAATGGAACAACTTGCCCCATTTGGTAACGGAAACGGATGTGCAGGAGGTTGTAGCAAAATGGTCTATAGAATGGCGCACCGTAACAGACTTAGATGCTGGAACAAGCATGGGCGCGGGAAGTTTTGTTGTGAAGAAAAGAAAGGAGGTAGCTAAGCAAGCTACGCGTACACTCACAGAGCAGAAAAATAAGGAAGCCACAGAAAAAGAAGGAAGTCGCAGAAAAGGCTCGTGTGGAATAGGAACAACGCGAGTCACAAAAAGGTGACAAGTCACATTCACCAGAGAGGGAGGAGGAAGAACTTCCAGGAAAAGGCGGCGGAGGGGGTGTGCTACTCATCATTTTGTCATTGTCCCTGTACTTCCCGTTCCTCGATCCTGGAGGACCTCTACAGTGACCCTCATGTGTTTTCATATCATCAAGAATATGTCTTTACATCCCTCTTCATCTGCAAAACATTTCCCTCTTACATCATTTCCAAAGAATATTCCTTCAAACTCAGTTTTTAAGGTCAGCAATATCCCTCAGTTTCTTCCTTGCACCGATTTGCAAAGTCTAACACTGAGCCTAGCACCGATCAATGCCAGAAATCCATCTATGACCCACGATGGCCCTCTTTTGGAAGGTTTTTAAAAATGGAGTCGAAGCTTCCAGGTCTAAAAGCTTCGTGAACAGAAGTCTGGTAAATGGTTAGTCGAGATAGAGCCGAGAGAGATTGTTTGGGCTCTTTCCCCTGTTAAAATGGAACAAACAAAAAGGGATAAGACCTCTCTCATCATAAGAGGATCCATGTCCCCTCTCTCAAGCTATATAAACTTTCCTTTTCCAACCTAGCTAGCTAATGAAAGGGCTAGAATAATCTGCAAAATCTTGATAGCCAAAACAACTCTTGATAGATTTAGCCTTCTAGTTTGTGCTTGTAAAGGGAGAATAAGCTTGTAGTTTGTTTGGTTTGGAGAAAAGAGGAAGAATCCTTGAACTCCCATTGTTTGAGGTGAATCATGAGATGCTAAGAGTGGTGCTAGAACTCAGACACATCGAAGGAAACCTGCAATGTTAAGGTGAAGGTTGTACTTTAATTTTTGTCATAATAATACAACTGATATTTTGTTTCCTATATCAATTGCATATGCTATTTGGTAGCTTAAGACTCCTTAGCCTCTTAAGTAGGTTGAATATATTGTATGCTATCATGTGTGCTTTGGTTTCTTGTCTATTTTTTTTTAGGTGTTTGATTGACATTAAGGAGCTAATCGCTGGAGCAAAGACACAAGGACTTCATCAAACAAGGATTAGCGATACAAGAGGTAGGATCTTATCCATTCTCAACCTAAGGCAACTTATGTCAGATTATCTTGTTTGTGGCTAGACCCTCTCCCCTGGGCTAGAGGGATTGTCTCTGTCTGCAGAGAGAATTTTTCTACTCCACAAATTGAAGACCATATTGGGGATCCATCCCTCTCTTTGGATTGTTTTTCGTTTCATGATTTCTGGGAACTTTTCTCGTATCACTCTTTCTCTTTTGTAATTTTTACTTTCCGTCATCTACTGCTTTGATTCTTGAATTTAGTGACAGGTATGGTTTTGGTTTGTGGAAATTTTTTCTTTTTCCTTTGAATCCCTCAATCAGAGATGTTAATTTTTGAACAGTAGCACCGACCAGCACGACTTCCTCTTGAACAGTTGTGCCATAGCCCCTTATGGCATTTGTTGCTAGTTAGACAGACGCACTGATTCCTGTAGGTTAAAATCATGGTTTCTCTTAAATCGTTGCCAATGTGTCTTGTCCTCATAGATTTTGTTTCTAGGCTTCTTTTCATTTATTCTCCCAGGCTAGAATGCTTTGTTAGCTTGATTTGTTTGCTTGATTGGTTTGAGATTGCATTACTTGATTTTCTGAGTTTTTTGATGGTTTGTGTCCCTAGGGAATCTAGGTAATTGTCCATTCATTTGCTTATCTACTTATCAAGTCAAGTTGTTGATTTGCTACTTCATGCATTTCATGTTTTGGTCCTTGCATATATATTGCTTTGTTTTCAACTGAAAAAATTTTGTTTGCTCTTCTATTTTTGGAAGTCTCTTTTCTGAGCATAGATTACATTGCTCAGTTTGTTTCGATTGAATCTTTTGATATTGAATTGAAAGGAGTTCTTTTTATCATATTTTACATGTGATTGATGTTTGGTTGCTTGAAAAGTTTCATTGAAATGTTTATGTGAAATATTCGTTCTAGCATTCCATTGAAGGAAATACATTATTCTTTTTTGTTTAATGATATGTTGCATTAAGTAGCATCATTGAAAACTAGAATTACATTGTCAGGAGCATTTGAAATGAAATGAACTTCTTTTACTGTTAAAAGGACTAGTTGAAGTGCATCTGATAGCAAGAGTAGGAAGTGGAAATAATTTTCATTATTTTGTTTTAAAAAGCGAAGTAGTGAAGACTCATCTTACTTTCAGTTTCTTGTTTGTTGCATTGACTGTTTTCTATTCTCTCAATTAGTGTAAGCATTCATCGAATTGAAAGGGTTTTGTCTCATATAGTTGCACATAAGAGGTTTTTAGGTGACATCGATGGGGCCAAAAAACTTATACTTAATTTCAAGATAAACCTTTAAAATATATTCAATTAACCTAAGGCGCATTTGAAACTAAACGCTCACATTTAGAGGTATACGCTAGAGACGTGTTCCAACATCTTTAAACCTAGCAGTTTTCATTCGCTTCAGCATTAGACAGTGCTAGTACAGACTTTTGCTCCCCGTACCGTCGTGTATATAAAGCGAGACCCCACTAGGTTTGCAATCCTTTATCCGTAGGAAGCCGAGTCTGTCACCATGTAAATGTGATACACCGAACACAACATTTAGGGAGATTTCCTGCTCATACTTTTTGGTTCACTAGGAGGTATTCTGCAGTTCACGGTTACTTGGTAATCCCTTTTGCCTAGATTAGCCTAAGCAGCCATTTTGGTCTTTTTGACTCTTTAAATTTAAAAGATCGTCGAGCACTTATCCTTTAGATCTCGTTCAAACCGAAAGTGACTAGAGTCATATTTGTCTTTTTCTCGACTCTTAAAACATGAAAAGGCATTAGTTTGTTTCAGCGTCTTAAAAAAAAATCCCACCATCACATTACATTCCTGATAGTATTATTCTGGACCAAACTGTGAGTATATCCCTAATATATTTTAAAGAAGCCTTGAAATTAATATCTCTTCTTTTTTGTTTGAGACAAAGTCATCCTGGTTGAACCATCAGGTTTGCCTCGTTCTTCTTCCTCTCCTCCATCTAGAAGGTCATCCAGAGAAGCTTTCCCTAAACTTCCGTAGTCGCTTGAGGATCAAGGTGTTGAACTTGGGATTTTTCTGAGTATTAAACCTTTGTCTTCTCGTCCGCCCCCATATAATACTAGGTCACCTTAAAATCTGGCCCAAGATCCCCTGATAATCCTAAATAGACTCCCGAGAGTCTACAGACTCTTGAAAGTCCGCAAAGACTAGTTTCTTATCCATAGGACCCTTTTGTGGTATCTCCTCAGCACCCTTACAGTCTGTATGATCAGCCTAGTGTTCTATTGGAGTTGTCTCCTTGTTCATCTTTGGCTCATCATCGGTTGTTTCCTATACATTCAGAAGGTGAAATCCTAGTCTCCTCTCTCAGTCAGTCGGAAGTTTCTGATACTCACACTCCTCACGTGTGTGATGAGCATGGATACGAATTCCCTCCGGAAGGTTTCCTTTTTACGGGAAGAGTATCGTCCTTTTCTTATCCTGAGTTTAGTGAGACCATATTGCCGCATGGTTATACCTCTCTAGCTCAGTTGGTTTCAGGCACTCCTAGTGCCTCATCATTATATCAGAACCCCATTAGTCTTCCGGTGCTATGCCTACCTCGGGTCCGTTCGTTCAGAACGCGACCTCTCGATCAATTTTACAAACTGTAGTCACTTCAGCTCCAGTTCAACCTATCGTTCTGTCTCAACCTGTTTCGTCGTTTCGTCCAACTCTCCCAGTCCAACCGACTGTCTCAAGTCAGGTCTCTACAAGTTCTTCTACCCCTCCAGTGAGTGGAGAGACTGTGCCACGACCTAGGGGAAAGATCCGAATATTTTTCTTATGTCAGGCCAAACCAATATGAGTGGATCACAAACTCACATGGTTGGAATGAATCAACCTTTCTATGGCACTATTCCTAGTCTTGTTGATCTGTTTGGGTCAGGTAACATCCAATACCAGCAGCCATACATGGCTTAGGTTCCATTCCAACTGGCTTATGTTCCATATGGTTCGTAAGCCTTGGCTACTCTGACTTACATTCCTCAAGCTGAACCTTACGTTCAGCCTGGCCAATCTACTGTGCCTGGTGGATATGGTCAGCTTCAATTCGGGAACTATCCAGGAACTATCCAGCTACCCTTGCAGCAATAAGGGCAACCTTCGCAGCAGCAAGGACAACTTCTACAACCACAAGGGAAACCTTTGCAATAGTCGCAATAACCTTTCCAATCGCAGACACAGTTTGTTCAGCAGTTCTCCCAACCTTCGTCCTTGCAAGGCCAGCCTTTGCAGAAGTAGGGGCAACCTTTGCAGTAGTCACAAGGTCAACCTTTGCAGCAGCAAAGCCAGCCTTTGCAGCAACATGCCGTACATGCATATCAGCAAGGTCAGCCTGTTCAAGGCCAAGGTCAAGGTCAACCCCTGCAGCAGGCTCAAAATCCTTATGTCCAAGGGTAGAAGGTTCAAAATCCTTATGTCCAGGGGCAACAAGTTCAAAATCCTTATGTCCAAGATCAACAGATTCAAAACCCTTACATCCAAGGTCAACAGGCTCAATGGCCTTTTAACCCATATGCCTATCAACAGCCTATGGCAGGACAGTATCAAATCTACCCAGGACCAAATCCTCCTTACGGGAAAGGTAACCTTCAATGGGGGAAAAATTAGATGCCATATGGACAAAATCCTCCATTATGGGGGAAAAATCCTTACCAACAAAGATGGGTTCCGTAGTATGGGTCTCCTCAAAGGCCCCACATGTATTTTAACACGCAATTTCCTTTCTTGGCCACATTGGAACTGCCGGATGTTTCGAGGCTCACCAATGATCCTATCCTTCATTCGCCTTATTGGTCTCCAGTTTTGATGTAAGTTCTGAGCGACTGCCCCAAATTTGAGGGAAAAGTGAAGGAGGATCCACAAGCCCACGTGATGACATATCACCTCTAGTGTTCCTCCAATTCATACATCGATGATTCCACCTATCTCCGACTTTTTCAAAGAAATCTCACCGGGCCTGCAAAGAAATGTTACATGGAATTTCCTCGAGGTACCTATAGTGACTTCAACTCTCTCACTATGGCTTTCCTCACTCATTTCTAGTTTCCATTTTGCCATGAAACTAGCACCTATCTCCATATGTCACTTAAGCAAGACACTGCAATGCATATCTCTAATCACGTCCACAAATGGAGACGTCGGTGTCGCCTGATCAAGTTTCAAATTGCTGATCAGTTGCTGACAGAATGGTTCACCAAATCACTCGTCGACCCGATTTCTAGGGACATAGCTATGGGTGGGTGTGTTACTAAGGAGTAAGTCGTCGCTCGTGCCCAGTATTTAGACCTAATCTACTCTCAATCTGGCACATTATATGAGATTTTTCCCATGCTCCAAGACCATAATCAGATCTAATAGCATCGAAGTCTCCGAATACACCACCTGTTTATGGAGTGATTGGTTCCGTGTCTCAGACTTCCGCGAAATCTTCTTCAAAGCAAAAATCTGTCTCGAACACTGGTTCCAATGATCCCTCTAGAAATTCATCTGGTCCTAGTAAGACCTCTGAGGTTCATGTTGTCTAGTCTACCACATCAGAAAAAACCTCTAAGGGTAAAAACAGGGACAAAGGTAAAGCCAAAGTCGATGCCCTGAAACAGGACCCTCCTAAATCTTTTGTTGGTGATGCTTCTCAATGAAAGCCAAAGTATCTGTTTCTCATTTGTGAGGAGGATCATTACACTAAAGATTGTCCTCCACGATCGGAAGTTAGTCGCCTTATAAATGGGACCCCAGCTGTCTTAAAACAACCCTTTCCATCCCAACAGACCCAAATGGTAGACTAGCCTTAGTCTTTCGCTTTCGCAAGTTCCCAAGTGTTTATGATGAATACACCTATAAATGTGGCTACCAAATCTAAAGATTACCAAACCCCGATGGCAGGGAAAGAGAATGAAAGCACCCCTTCCTCCTCTATCCCGTCTACCTCTGGTCCTCTCCATATAGAGCGACCTAATCCTGATTTCGCTATCCAACCACCCTCTTGAGGTGTGCTATGAAATTCCTCGTATAATCCAAATGTCTGAGCTGCTCAGAACTACAATATTATTAAGGATTTAGCTCAAGCACCATCAACCATGTTTGCTCTCGAGGTCCTTCAAAAATATCCCTCCCAACATAAAGCATTATTTTTTGCCATCGAAGGTGTTGATCCATCTGATAACAATATCATTTTCTTTGATCTGGAAAACCATGTTTTGCGCCTACCTCATTAGATTTCCTTTCTTATTCAAGTGATTATTAATGAAAAGATGATTCACAGGACCATCATTGATGAAGGTGCTTCTACCTACATCATGTTTGTGTCTTATTGGAAGGAAAACAGTTCTCCTACCTTAAACCAATCACCTAACAAGTTGGAAGCCTTTGATGGACACGATTCTTGACCATTCAGTGTCCTTCCTATTCTTGCCCTTACCTTGGAAGGTAAGACAGTTAATGTCGAAGTAGAAATTGTTGATGCAAATCTTAACTATAATCTTCTACTCGGATGGAATTGGACCCATGTTATGAATTGTGTAGCCTCCTCTCTTTTCTGTGTGCTCCGTTTTCCTCATCAAGGGAAAATCATCACAATTGACCAATTGTCTTTCTTTGCCTCTTCCTCCTAGGATGGAAATGTTCCTTACGTGAAGAATATTGGTGCTCCATATGAGAGTGTTGGGGCTGGAATTTTCAAAGATCCCGCCTTAATGGTTATTTTTCCTCTCACACCTCTGCATGTTGCCTCAGTCAACATGATCTTAGTTAAGCCTAATCCTTGGGTCATTACCCCTCCTGATCAAGTTTATTTATGGAGTGATATCATGTCATTAAGCCCTGCCAAGATTAATTATGTGGAGATTATTTCAGCTTCAGCCTCGGTATCTACTGATCACATTGATCTAGGTACGTCTCTTGACGCGTATTCTCAATCTCCCCGGCTTGGTTCTTCGGATTCTTCCTATCCCTTAATAGAGATGTTTCCTACTGACGAAAGTATCATGGAAATTATGTCTCTTGAGGAAGTACCTTGGAATGATACTCATCATCGTTCCTCGTTCTTACTTGGCCCAGAAGTCATGTTTACCTATCTTGAGGAATTCTCTTCTCGTTTCCTGACCTAACCACTTCAGACGCCTATCATGACCCATGAAGTCTAGTCAGATGGGAACATGGGTAATATTACCCAAATGATGCCAATT
Source organism: Pinus taeda (assembly GCA_000404065.3). Lineage (NCBI taxonomy): Eukaryota > Viridiplantae > Streptophyta > Pinopsida > Pinales > Pinaceae > Pinus > Pinus taeda. Next base: position 59,436 of record APFE030245749.1, read on the forward strand.
GACATTTTCGATTAAACCTGGTATCGTCGAAAACTTTCATATTTAGGTATTTTGTTCTCCTAATGAGATCAAGCTTTATACTCGTATTTTTCAAGAGTTTCAAGATGTTTTTGCATGTTCGTATGAAGAAATGCCTGGCATTGACCCAAGTACAGTCATGCACGAAATTCTGACTTATCCTAATGCGAAGCCCATTCGTCAACGACTTCATCCTGTGAACCGTAGAAAAGCAGACGCCATCAAAGGAGAGGTTGGAAAACTTCTTAAATCTGGATTTATTTATCCTATTCCTCTGACAGATTGGGTGTCCAACATCGTACTTGTGACTAAGAAACAAGGCATCATTCACATCTGTGTTGATTACCGTGACATTAATTGTGTCTATCCGAAAGATAATTATCCCACTCCTTTTATAGACCAGATTATAGATGAATGTTTTGGGAGTGAGTATTTTCTCCTTTATCGACAGTTTTTATAGTTATAACCAAATAAACATTGCACAAGTTGATCAACACAAGACCACCTTTATCTATCCGTGGGGGACTTTTGCATATAAAAATCTCCCTTTTGGCCTTAAGAATGCTAGGGATACTTTCCAACGAGCGATGTCTTATGATTTTCATGACATTAAAAACATCGTTCAGCCTTGTCTAGATGATCTTCCTTCTCGTTCACGTAAGCACCATGACCATCCTGATCACCTTCGACAAATCTTTCTTCCTTGTAGACACTATAACATTCAACTTAACCTGCATAAGTGTGTCTTCTGCGTTAAGTCCACACAACTTCTCGGCTTTATTGTTTCGAAGGATGGTATTCATCTTGATCTTCTCAAAGTCGAGGTTATTGTTAATCTGCCCCCTCCCTCTTCATTGCATCAATTACAAAGTCTGCAAGGGAAATCGAATTTCCTTCGTCGCTTTGTGCCTAACTATGCTGAGCTAGCTTCAGGGTTCACCCGATCACTTAAGCAAGGAACTCCATTCCATTGGGATGAGGCTGCTCAAAATTATTTTGATGACTTGAAAGTTGTCCTCATTAATTCTCCTTTATTGCACCCTCCAAACTATCATCGTGATTACTTCCTCTATCTAGCTACAGCTTCTAGCACTATTGTTATGGTACTGGTGCAAGATGACGACGAAGGTCATGAACATGTCATTTATTACCTTAGCCACAATCTCCTTGATACTGCAACCTGTTATGCTCATGTCGAGAAATTGGCTTTGGATGTTGTTCATGTTGTTCAACACTTTCGGCATTATATTCTCCTCCGCACTACAACCGTGAATTCCAATTGCAACCCCATGACTTATATTCTTACTCGTCAGTTACTTTGGGGCAAATCCTCCACGAATTCAATATGGTGTTCACTACTGCCAAATCAAAAAAATCAATAATATTTTTTTAGTTGATTTTCTCTTTTCCCTCTGCTTCTCTCCCTACTAGTGTTGATGAGCAGCTCCCCGATGAGACTCTCTTTCTCATTAGCACTCTCGATCCTTAGTATGGTGATATCATCGTGTATCTCCAAACTTCTACCTTCCAGTTTGTGTTGTCCAAAGATGATAGCTGACGCATTTAGCATCAATCCGTACCTTACCGCATCATTGGGGATACTTTATACCGCGTTGGTGTTGATTTGATTCTTCACCGATGTTTAACTCTCGATGAGGCTGAAAGAGTCTTAAATTACTGCCCTTTTGGTGCATGTGGTGTTCATTTGTCTAACTATGCCACTGCTCAAAAGATCCTTCGCGCTGGCTATTTCTGGCCCTCTATTTTTAAAGATTGCATTCTTATTGTTCGCAAATGCCACGAGTGCCAAATTTATCAGCAGAAAATGTGCGCCCCACCTGCTCTCCTTCACCTTGTTATTACCGTTGTTCCCTTTTCCAAATGGGGCATTGATTTTATGACATGTAACCTTCGTTCAGCCAGGAAGCATGGTTATATTATCATTTCCTTGGATTACTTCACCAAATGGGCCGAAGCGATGCCTACATATTCAGCTGACAGTAAAACAGCTACACAATTTCTCTTCAATCATGTTATTTCTAGGTTTAGAGTGCCTCAAGCTATTGTCACTAACCATGGCTCCCTTTTTTGCAATTATATGATGGCTGAAATGACTTCTAAATCGGGCTTACGTCACGACAGCTCAACTCCGTATTACCCTCAGGCCAACGGCCAAGTTGAAGTGGTAAACAAAGTTTTAGTTACTATGCTTCAGTGTACAATTGGGATGCACAAATCGAATTGGCATTTCATGATTTTTTCAGCTCTGTGGGCCTACTGAACCTCGACTAAAGACGTAACTTGATTCCCACCTTTTCATCTAGTTTATGGTTTGGAATCTACCTTACTAATTGAATATGAAATTCCCTCACTCAAATTGGCTGTCGAATTACTCCCTGAAACCTCGCCTCAAGAAGAGTGTCTCCTATATTTGGAACGACTGGATGAAACCCACTGTCTCACTTCTTTAGTTATTGAAGCACAGAAAAAATGAGTTAAATCCCATTTTGATCAGTTGCTCTCTCCTCGTGCTTTTTCTGAGGGTGATTTGGTCTTGCTATATGACCAAGCTAACGATAAGCTAGGGGCAGGAAAATTTGAACCCGTGTGGCATGGGCCTTATATTGTCAAGCGTGTATCACAAAAAGGGGCCTATAATCTAATTGATTATGAGGGTAACCCTTTGAGCAAGCCCCGCAATGGGTTGCACCTCAAAAAGTATTATGCGTAAGTCATCTCGCATGGTGACTTATGTACATAAGTGTGTTATTCATTTTTGTGCAGTTTGGTTTGGTGTGTTTTTCAAGCAAATTTCATGCTTATTATGTCTTCACCTGCTTTGCAGATGTTTGTGACTCCTTATGTCGGTTTCATTGATGGTGCTTGTCATAGTACCCGAAATTTATCATCTGTGCCATGGGCTATTTATCACCCTCATGGTGAGTTGATTGAATCTCTTCAAGGTATTTTTTTGGGTCCAACAACTAATAACATTGTTGAATATAGCACAGTTCTCGAACTCTTGTCAGAAGCCATTTCTCTTGACATTCGAGAAATGGTTGTAAACCTTGATTCACAACTTGTTGTTCTTCAGCTCAATGGGAAATATTTCATCAAAAACCCTCAATTATTGAGAATGTATTTGCATATTCGTCTCTTGGAAAGAATTTTTTATTATATTACATATCATCACATTCCTAGGCATATGAATACATTAACATATGCATTGGCTAATTATGCTTTAGACAGACATTTACGCAATCTGTGAAAACATTGTATCATAGTAAACAGAAAATATAGCATATATATGTCGATAATGTTTGAGTGTAGTACATCAAAATCCAAAAAATAATATATGTGTTCCAAATACATTTGTGGCTCGCAGGCCTCAAAACTGTAAATGTTAACTATGGACTACTATGTGTGATGCTCGTGATAGCATGTTACTATTCGCACTACACGAGTTAGTAATCAATGGATCTAATCTAACAATCCCACCGTGTGCCACTAATGATGGTGAGGAATGTCCTCAATCCATGCATACTCTAGAATCCCTCTCGTCAGGCCCTCCAAATTTCAAGCAATCTTCTCTTCGTTGTCCACTCCTTCTTATTAAGTAGCGACCTCAAATTGTTGAGCCACACATCGTGCTATTGGGTACATCCCTGCTGGTCTCTCTAGTCCAAAATCTGCAATTAAAATGTCAATGTGTCACGAATACATATATTCAAAAACAATAGAAAACCAAAAACAATATTTTTTTGCTCACCTCCATCATCGAAGTCTTCTCCCTCTGGGAGTGGTATGTCAGGATCACCACGGAAGTCAGTCCCACTGTAGGGAGAATCCTCCACGATGATCAGTTGTTGTCTAAGCCACACAAAGAAGGCATGTCTATAAGACATATGATGGCCCTCTCCAGATCTGGGCTTCAGCTCGCTCCATCGAACCATCCTTGGATCTCGTGGTACCGGGGGGTTCACCTCCGCCATCTGATAGTGAACAGTGGGATTCGTTCTAGGAAGAAGCTTACTAAGATGGAGCCATATCCAAATTCCCTGCTTTGCATTTGGATAGTTTTCACTTCATTTTCACTTTCATTTCTTGCACCCAGTTGAAGACAGTGGGCACCATGTAGTCCACAACATATTGGAAGCGAGATTTGTTGGACTGATGAAGTGCTTGAGCCCTAGCTACTTGGTTGATGGTCAAAAGTATTACCTTCAATATAATATCATTTATGATTATGATGGTTCGATCTTGTTGCTTGTAGATTTCAGAGCTCTTGGGCAATGTTGGGCACGCAGCATGTTTACGCTCGCCCCAGTGGGCCTGCCTCCATACAGTTGGATTGGTTCCCCTCTGCGAGACAGTCCAGTAATGAAGTAAATGTCTAAAGTATCCAACTCCAGCTCTTGATCATGGATCACAAATACCTCCTATCCAATATCCCATAGATTGATCAAGTATTGCAGTAGCTCAAGTTGAGCCCGCAGCCTAGTGTCAGAAAGAACTTGAGGAGCCCACAAGTCCCTAATTCATCCAGACAGTTTTGATCTTCCAAGGCCATTTGGTCTATTCTTTCATGTTCACATTATTTCCACTCAATCACCATTTTCTTGCCTTGATTTGCCTGCAAACACCCCACATTTAACTTAACATCAGTTTTTGAAAGGGGAAATTCTGGTTTAAAGCAATAAATTTGGGTAAAAATTGGAAAAATTCGGTTCTCTCCACCGGTGCAACTATTTTTAAAACAGGTGCACCAACAACGTGAGACCCAGTGTTAAAAACCAACGATTGGCGCAGTTCCGTGCCTAGATCCCACGTCAACCGTCGGCGATAATTTTTTGCAAAGATTCCTTTAAATCCCCTAAAAAGACAGTTAAATGCTCAAACATCAGGTATCAATGCGAAGAGTAGGGCCACATCTCTTACCTTCAATGAATGGTTCAACGATCAGCTTCCTGGATCCACAGCAATCCGTTTCTGAAGATTTTGGGCACAAGTGGATAAAAACTGCTTAAATGAGGTAAATGAGGTAAATGGTAAAAATGTTTTACATTTTTCCCTTTTTATAAGCTTTTCGCTATGTTTTAGGATTTTAAAAAGTACTTTTTGCCATTTTTCCTTAGAAATGGATAATGCATTTGCTTCTTGTGCAGCGATAGGTGATGGTTTTCTCATGATGATGCAAAACTGGAGTCGTATTTAAGCTCTTTTCCTGACTTGTAAAAAATTGAAATGAAAAGATTGTCTTGTATTTTTCCTTTTTTGACTCGCTAAAGTAAATAAAAACTGGGAGTCTACTTTAAGCTCTTTTATGACTCCCAAAACACGAAAAGATTGTCAAGCTCTTGTCATTTTAACCTCGTAAACAATTCTAAAACTTCATTTACCCAGTATATGTTTACCCCTTTTTCGAGCTAGGATAAACTATTTACGAAAAAAGTACTCCTTGGTTGACATGGCCAAGAGGTTCTCTCGAGTACTGTTTTCTACCTTTTCGGGCTCGAGAGACAACTTTACGAAAAGGGATCTTTTGGAGTTTTAGTTTCCATGTCTTTTTCAAACTCTCTAAACATAAAAAAGATACCGAGTTTTTCCTTTGTCAAACTCGTTAAAATTTAATGACATCAGATTCGTCACCATGACGGACGTAAGCTTCTCCTTCCTAGGGCTCATTAATCTTACTAGGTCGGATTCATCTGCAGGATGGACTTATATTACAAGCATGTGTTATCCCCTTCAAGCTTGTGATCAAAAATAATTGGGTACCTACCAGAAATGGTGGGGCAAAATGGAAATTTTTTACCAGTTGTGTCGACAACTTGTCACTCTTGAACATGACACTCCTTTGCTTCATGTCGGGTTGGGATATCCTCACTTCATCATTGACCTTCCTTGGTTTGGGCCATCCATTTTTTTCCTTTCCATTTGATCTCTGCCACGTCATCATGACCCCCAATCCTATGCATCCAAAAAGCTGCTAAACTCCGGAGCTGTGTCACCGATATGTTCAAGAGTTAATCCTTTTGTAGTTTACACTCATTCCTGATTCTCTGTATCATCCATAATCATTGCATCCCCTTGTCTCACGTCGATGATGCGGGATACATCGTGGCCCTCCATCGACAAGGTCACTTCCTGTCGACTTCAGCTCATTATCTAGGAAGTTAGCCCAGAAACTCCCTTCTAGCACCTTAGAGCTTGAATGCCCTAATGGAAAGTTCTTTGCACTAGACAACAAGTTATCATCATTGGATTTCGATCGAGTGACTTTACGGGTGTTCGACTTGAGTTCCTTATTCACACTCCTTGAATTGTGTTGTTGGTACCTTGAGATCCATTGTCATTATTGGTGGTTTCTCTCGCGCTTATTAACGGTTCACATCATTGACCGATAATCAAGCGATTTTCTAACGTGTTTGACTTCGACACATCTATTCACATCTTAGAATTTGTACTTTGATGGGGTCGTGTTGGAGTGCAAGACCATGGGCTCAGATTACAAAAGTCCAGGTTGTGAGGCGATGTGACACGATCATGCTTATATACATGTCTCTTTCAGATGGATGGTTGCGACCATCCCATGAGTCTGTTATATGTGATTCTTCTCATTATGAGATGGTTGCAACCATACCTCAAGTTAGGTATGATCCTTCTTACTCGATGGTTGCGCCCATACCTTGGATCCATTTACATGATCTTTTTCTAGATGGTTGCGTCCATACCACGATTCATGTATCTTTTATCATAGATTTCAGAAATGTATATGTATCTATGATTACTTGCAGGTTTTCTGACAATAGTTTATGGTTCCATGCATCTACTCATAAAGCATTCCACCCCTCACTCTTGTTCGGCCTTCACACTTTAGGGGGCATCTATTACACAGGATTTTGTCATTGTCCCTGTACTCCCCGTTCCTCGATTCTGGAGGACCTCTACAGTGACCCACATGTGTTTTCATATCATGAAGAACATGTATTTACATCCCTCTTCATCTACAGAACATTTCCCTCTTACATCATTTGCAGAGAATATTCCTTCAAACTCAGTTTTCAAGGTCGGTGCTATCCCTCAGTTTCTTCCTTGCACTGATTTGCAGAGTCTAACACTAAGCCTGGTGCTGGTCGGCACCAGTAATCCATCTATGACCCACGCTGACCCTCTTTTGGAAGGTTTTTAAAAATGGAGTCGAAGCTTCTAGGGCTGGAAGCTTTGTGAATGAAAGTTTGGTAAATGGTTAGTCAAGATAAAGCCGAGAGAGACTATTTGGGCTCCTTTCCCCTATTAAAATGGAACAAAACAAATGGGATAAGACCTCTTCCATCATAGTAGGATCCATGTCCCCTCTCTCAAGCTATATAAACTTATCCTTTTCCAACCTCAGCTAGCTAATGAAAGGGCTGGAATAATCTGCAAAATCTTGATAGCCAAAACAACTCTTGATAGATTTAGCCTTCTATTTTGTGCTTGTAAAGGGAGAATAAGCTTGTAGTTTGTTTGGTTTGGAGAAAAGAGGAAGAATCCTTGAACTCCCATTATTTGAGGTGAATAATGAGGTGTTAACAGTGGTGTTGGAACCCGAATAACCTGCAACACTAAGGCGAAGGTTCTACTTTCCTTTTTTTCATAATAATACAACTGATATTTTGTTTCCTATATCAATTTCATATGTTGTTTGGTAGCTTAAAACTCCTTGGCCTCTTAAGTAGGTTGAACCTATTGTATGTTATCATTTTTTCTTTGGTTTCCTGTCTATTTGTTTCAGGTGTTTGATTGACATTAAGGAGATGATCATTGGAGCAAAGACACAAGGACTTCATCAAACAAGGATTAGCGATACAAGACGTAGGATCTTATCCATTCTCAACCTAAGGGAACTTATGTCAGGTTGTATTGTTTGTGGCTAGACCCTCTCCCCTAAGATAGAGGGATTGTCTCTGTCTGCAAATAAAATCTTCCTACTCCATAGGGTGAGGGGCAGAGAAACCCATTTATTTAGAAGAGACGTGTTAACAGAGGGTGATCTTGATGAGATTAGGGATAAAATTTGGGACACCACCATGGAAGTGCTGCAATAGTTTGAGCAGAAATACATACAGACACTAGGCATCAGACAAATGAGTGTGGAGCAAGCAAGCCTAACACCCGGGACAAGCCAAGCAGCAGAGCTGGTAAGGACCCTAGATCTCAAAACCATACCATTACTGGACAGGTCCATTTCTACAGAGTTTGTCGATGATCGTATTATCTAGACTACAATCAAGAACATAACACTGAATATAGCGGAGCTCTCCAACGAGACCCTCCATGCGCTGCATACAGGGGTGGCAGATGAATTGAGAACCAAGGAGAAACGCACCTTTAACCTCATCGGTGAGTACAAAGTGAACAATGAGAAAATATTCATTGAAAAGACACATGCTTTGAAGGAAAAGGAGGCACTTCAGACACGTAGTTCCAGTCTGGAGTCTGCCGTAGCAGAGGCATGAAAGATAGTGCCTGAGCTTTACATCCCAGAGGATGCACAGTCAAAAGCCAAAATCAGAAAACTAGTAGCTAGTGTGTGCGAGGCTAAAGCAAAGGTTGGTCGAGTCGTGTTTCAGCTCAACATGAAGATCACATAGTTGTAGTTAAAGTTGCAGCCCACAACTCCACCTGAGGTCCAGGAGTAGCGCAGAGTTGCAATAAAGGAAGGTATGGCTACCTTAGATGCCACAGTCACTGACTATGTGGCATTGTTCGAGCAGGCTATGGAGCTAGTGACCAATCTATAGGAGGATCTGAATCTGTAGACATTGAACACAGAGGTAAGGGAGTTGCAGCAGAAATATGATGAGGTCAGTGCAATTGCATGCTCCATAGCACCAGTGGGGCAGCTTGATAAGTTACAGGAAGGAAAGAAACTCCTAGCACACGTGGAGGAAGCACAGAAGAAGGAGGCTTTGCTAAAGGCCAGGTTGCAGCCTTGGTTAGAGGAGGCTTATCAAGTCACAACTACTATTCAGGATAAGCTTAAAGGGTTACATCAGAAACAACAAATGATGAGGTTGGTCGTAGAAGGACTAGCCATGGAAAAATTGGTTGAGGAAGTCAACTAGGCAGCAATGCAGGGCATTGTTGAAGTTGTAGTGATCCAGGTGGAGCTGGGAGGTCTTCGCAGTAAGATCGCAACGCCAGTAGAGTGACTCGAGGGCAAGTCACGATCTTTGTATTGGGGGCCTGTTGGGATGGGGTCCCTTAGGTTATTTTTGGGGTTAAGATAACCCAAGTTTGATACATTTTTGTAATTAATGTAAAGTCTCCGTAATTTGTGGATGTAGAACGCGTAGATGAATAGGAGTCAAAGGGTTTTAGTCCCTTGTTTTATGTAGAGTTTGAGTCAGTTTTGAGATCCACCCATGGTCTGCGAACCATGGCATTGTATGAAAAAGGATATAAATAGGTGTGTCTTAGAGAGTCTAAGGCATGTAGATGATGTTTTTGGGCAGTAATTGATGATAAGAAAAGGGAAGAGATAGCAAAGAGAAGTGGGTGAGATAGAAGAATGGCTCCGTAGCTGAGTGCAAGGAGGCCTAGATAGAGTTTGCAGCTAAGTGTGCGGACCCCTGCAACTGAGTGCGTAAGGCGGTTTTGAGTCTGTAAACTTGAATTGAAGATCAATAAAGACAATTTCCAAAGAATTCTTGCGTATTTCTATTTACTCTGTTAATGTTATATGTTGTCAATGAATAATGTGTTTTATGGAATATTGATCGAATGTTGTGTGATCCTCTTGAATAAGTGTTAATGATGTATGCAATGCATGTTTAAGTACTTTCATGAAGACTCTTATGAACTTTGTTATGTTTACTAATAACCTAATTAGATCTATGTGAACACTAATATATGGTTGTTCTCTGATGTGCGTAAGTGGATAAATTGAATATTAAAGGTATGCAAAGACTGATCGTAGACCTTCGCAAAGGTCTGAAGACTGTTCGAACAAAGTTGCAGCAGTGTTCCCTAAAAGCATATCGATCTGCATGAAGGCAAATCTTAAGAGCTAAAAGACATCACACTAGTCTCTGGATGCAGAAACTTGGTTCTTGCATCCCCCCATACAGCTTTAGGTGAGACTACAGCCTGTGCTACATGAGTTGTTGACGAAAGGGCCAATAGTGTAGGGATTTTTTGGTTGGCGCAACTAACTCTGAACCTAGGTCAGGACCTCCTAAGCCAAAAATAACACACACCCAACATTCTCCCACTTGTTGTTTTCTTTCCACACCAGGGGTCACATGAGAGATTAGTCAATGGTCCAGGGCTATAATTCCCATCATTTCTCTACACCAAGAAAACTTCTCAATGCTCACACACTTTGTCAATGCATCTGAAAAATTCTTCAAAGTGTCCACCTTTACCTGCAACACCTTTTTATCTTCAACCGTATCCCTCACAAAGTGATATTAAACATCAATGTGCTTTGTCTTTGAATGATAAGTAGGGTTCTTTGCCAAGAAATTTTCACTTTTTCTATCACAATCTATCCTTGTATCTCATTCTACCAACCCCATACTTGAACACAATCTCTGCAACCAAACCGCTTCCTTGCTTGCATGAGTGGTTGTCATGTATTCAACCTTTGTAGTTAAAAGTGCCACTACAGATTGTCCCTTGCTCATCCAACTCACTGCTCCTCCAAATAGGTTAAACACATACCCACTTGTAGATCTTCTTCAATCCAAATTTGCATCCCAGTATGCATCAACAAAGCCATGCATGTCCAAATCTCTATCATATTTTGGCCTTCCTTGGTAGCTAGTGCCACACAAAGACCCGAAAGTCCGCTTCACTATTTTTAAAATGCTCCTTCCCTAGTTTTGACATAAACCTACTTAATACTCCCACTACATGTGTAGTGTCTAGTCTGGTACATACCGTTACATACATTAAGCTACCAAGTGCACTCGCATATGGAACAGGGACATGTCCACATCCTCTTCTTGTGCCTTGGGACATTGTTCAACAGATAACTTTACACCTACGGGAATAGGAACCTTCACCGATTTGTTATCCTACAATAGTAAACCTTTACAATATTGTCTCAACATACTTCCTCTGGTTTAACCAGAGCTTCCTTTTTGCCCAATCTCGCTTAATTTCCATGCCCAAAATGCAGTTTGCCGCACCAAGATCCTTAATGTCGAATTTAGAGGACAACTGGGTCTTCAAATCCTAGATAATTTCTTTGTCATTTCCAATCAAAAACATACCATCCACATACAAGACCAAATAAATAACACGGTCACCAAATAATTTCAAATACACATAGTGATCTACGTTACTCCTTGTGAATCCAAGTCCCCGTATATATGTATCAATTTTTTGAGACCACATCCTTGGTGACTACTTTAACCCATACAAAGACTTTTTTAACCTGCATACCAATTTTTTCTTACCGTTCACCGTAGAGTCTTCTAGTTGATTCATGTATATCTCTTCTTGTAGATCCCCATGAAGAAATTTTATCTTCACATCCATCTATTCTACCTTAAAATTGAAAGCAGCAACAACAAATAAAAGTAATCTAATAGAAGCTAACTTGGAAACAAGAGAAAAAATATCACCAAAATCAATTTCCGACACTTGGAAATAACCTTTTACTACCAACCAAGCTTTGTATTTCTCCACCTTGTATTCTGCATTCATCTTCTTCTTAAAAACCCATTTGTTTCCAATGAGTTTCCTTCCAACTGACAACTCCACCAGATCCTAAGCCTCAATTTTGTCGAAGTATACCATTTCTTCAACCATGTCATCCTTCCATAGTTTTCCATCCTCTGAATCCACTACCTCTCTAATAGTTCTAGGATCATCATTAGTAATAGATAAAGCAAAATTTGAACAAAAGTTATATGGACTATACCTCTTTGGCCTCCTTCTCTCTTGAACTGATCTCCTCAAAACTAGAGTGTGTGGATCTTCCTCTTCTAATTCCTATTCTGTTGTAGAGTTTGATTCTTCCTCCTTCATTTCAAACTCTATATTCTCATGTTCCTTTCATAGGAATTCATGTTTAATAACATCTTTCACCTCTCTAAACACCACATCTCAGTTGTACACTACCTTCCTTGTTTTTGGGTTCCAAAGCTTATAACCTTTTAAACCATCCTCATACCCAATAAAGATGCACCTTTCAAATTTACTATCCAACTTGGTTCGTTTCTCCTTTGGAAAATGTACATATGCATCATAGCCAAATACCCTGACATGTGAGAGAGAAGGTTTCTTACCAATCCATACCTCATGTGGAGTCTTATTCTCCAACGTTAATAAAGGTGATATGTTAAATAGGTAACATGCAGTATCCACTCCCTCTACCAAAAATTCCTATCCTAACCCGACACCACTGAGCATGCTTCTTACCTTCTCCATCAATGTCTTGTTCATCCTTTCTACAACTCCATTTTGTTGAGGTGTGTATGGAGTAGTATTTTGTCATGCTATACCACGCTTCTTATAGAACTCTTCAAATTCCTTCTTGCAGAACTCTCCACCAATATTTTTCCTCAACACCTTAATCTTCTTCTTTGTCTAATGTTTAGAGCCTTTAATTCTTTAAACATATCAAAGACTTCAGATTTCTTCTTGAGGAAATATATCCATGCATTCCTTGATAATTCATCTATAAATTAGACATAGTACACATACTTCCCTAGTGATGGAACCAACATTGATCCAAACACATCACTCTGCACAAGATCTAATATCCCTTTCATCCTCTTAGCACCAGAGGGAAAACTCACCCAATTTTGCTTCCCATGTACACAATGTTCACAAAAATCAAAATCCAGAGAGAAATTAAACATAAATTATACCATACCATTCCCATCCAGTATTCAAAGGCCCTTCTCTCCAACATGTCCCAGTATTTGATGCCACAATATAGTATTTAATCCAAAGACTAGAAGATTTTATGCTCTACATTCATGAACCACAGAACTATTACATTAACCAATAATAGTAGTGCCCAGCAACTTATACAAAGCTCTGATTTGAGCTCCCTGCATCAATACCAGTGTTCCCCAAACCATCTTGCAAGTATCTTTCTCGAACGTTGTTTTTACGCTTGCATCATCCATCTTGCTTACAAAATCATATTTTGGCCAATGCAAGAATATGACACCAGGAAGTGTTCTAATCCTTCCACCTTCCAAATTCAAGTTTAATTTTCCATTTCCTATGATTCTATCCTTCATATCATCCCCTAGGAATACATCACCACCATCATATTTCTCGTACTCGTAGAACCACTCCCTATGAGGAGTGAAGTGAAAGGATGCACCAAATTCAATCAACAATCCCTCATGATCTACGATTGTACTTGAAGAAGAAGATAAGTACACATCCCCACCTTCATCTGAGGTGGGTTTTTTCTCTGCATAAATAGCATCATCATATCCCTTTCCTTTCTCAGGATTTTTAGATCTACAATCATTCTTGTAGTACTCTTCCTTTCCACATTTCCAGCATACATTTACAGATTTTGCTAGATATCTAGATCTCCCACTTGAGGAATTACTTGTGTTTCTAATTTGGGACTATCCTCCTACATACAAGGCATCTCCATTCTAGCTCTCCATATTTTTCTGTCTCATCTCCTCCAACAACAAGGAGACTATTTCATTAAACTTCAAGGTAGTTGTATTGCTACCTATAGTAACAACCAAACCATCCCACAAATCTAGTAGAGAACACAACAGGGTGATGCACTTATCTTCATCTGAAATTTTAATATCAACATATAACAACTGACTTACCATAGTATTGAAGGTGTGCATATGCTTTGTCACCAATTCTCCATCCTTCATCCTAAGGTTATACAATTTTTTCCACGGGAACAATTTGTTCACCGGAGACTTAAATTGATACAAAGTCCCTAACTTGTCCCACAAATCCTTTTTCATAGCTCCCCTTGATACATTCAACAATATTGAATCTGAGAGACACAATCATATTGTGCTCTTCACCTTTTGATCTAACTTCGCCCAATATTTTGTCGACATTCTTGTTGATTTCGTACCTGGATCTACAATGATCCATTAATCTCTATCCACCAACACATCCTCCATATTGAGTATCCACAGGTCAAAACTTTGTCTAATGAATTTACCAATACCTATCTTTCCACTATTCACCATCTTCTTTCAACGCAAGGATCAATTCCATAGATCTCCCACTGTAACTAGGTCTACCACAGGCCTGAGCAAAACCCCTCAGCAGCAAAGGTGTCCCCTTGACATTGAAAAAACTTTGATACCAATTGAAGGTTTTAACCCTATACAGAAATTAACTGCAAATGAATTCTTAAAATAGAAAAAATATACAATTGCGAGAACTAAAAAAAATATACACAGAGATTTTCCCCTAGATCCCAAAACCAAGAATACCAGATTGATTTTTCATTATATTCCTTTCAATGTTACAATACATATATATACATGTTGAAGCAGTCATACACACCAATCCATTAACCCTGGATTAGAACATAATCGTAGTTCCCTTGACTGGATCTACAAATACCATGGGCAAAAACCATCGTGCCCAAAAATCCATGCGTGAAAACCATGCACAAAACCATGGGTAGGTCCGCCCACAATATTTGGGTCTGCCCCACATCCTTGGGTCCACCCAGCTATTATTGGGTTTGCATAAAAAAAATAAAAATAAAAATTGAGGCACTGCCCCAAACCCTATGACTCGTGGAAATAATATAACGCACACCTAACACCATGGTAAAGTGAAGAGTGTACTTTGCAACACAAAATTCTTTGTATAGCTAAGTGAATTATTTTTTGTATGTGATCATATAGGTCCGGGAAATTTTCATAACTAAATTTCAAAGATAATAAAAGAAAGATCAAAACATCCAAAAGTAGTCCATTATGATATGTTGGCACAACTTTGAACAAGGGTTCATTGCAAATATACATGAAGGTAGTTGTAATTGTATTCTCAATTTACAAATACACATAAAACTAGTTGTGATTGTATTCTTAATTTAATCTTTGTTGGACATGAGACCTCCTCCAAAGCCATGTTATTTACTATCAAATATCTAAGTGATTGTCCCAAGGAATTGGTACGTTTGAGGATATGTATAGTTCAATCCTCATTCTCATTTATATTTATCATTAATATCTTTCATTTAGAATACCATAAATGAAGTAGTACATCATTAATTTGTAAGCCCATAAAATGAAATATTACATTGTTATGGGAAGAAGAGCATGAGAATATACAAAGGAATAATAAGAAATTTGATTGGAATGATTACACATAAGTAAAAAAATTGATCAAAAAAATTAGTTTTAAACATTGAAAATGTCATATTTATTTTCTTTATGGAAAACTCAATTGAAAATATGAATCGAAGTGGTTATGTTATTCAAAGGTCAAGGAATTTTTCATTTGCATGGGAACTAAATACTTCATAAGGTCTTCTAGCATGGGTAAACATGAGTGGACATGTAATGGGAGGATGTGAGGCCAAAGGTTGTGAATTACATGTTCATCACTAAATTAACATCAATTAGTGTTTCTAATATCCCAAGGATTATTGCAATATAAGGAAATGAAGGGTTGTTATTATGTATCAAGGCATTTTTGTTGCAATTCAATTGGAGGTTGGGAACTACTCGTTCATATGAGATCCATGGTTTAATCAAGGGGTTGGTTAGTTCTATAGTGAATAAATAGTTGGAAAATTGCTTCCCTAATCACATGTATCTTTCACCTCTTTCTTACTTTGCTCACTAAGTAGTATTCTCTCATCCTAGTCCTATATGAATGAGCATAGCTAATGGAAACAATAATGTTGCCCGAGAAAGTGGTGAGGAAAGATATGATGGATCTCTAGAATTTTGTGGCCCACCAATTAAGTTTATGATGTTATCTAATTATTGTTTTCTTCCATGTATGGGTCTCATCAAGCTACTTAAGAGTAGGGATTGGGTTCAAATTAGGGCTTTATTCCATACTAATAGAATAAACAATACATTTAAATAATAATGAAAAAAGAAAACAAATTATTTAAATTTGTATAATTTATCAAATATAAAAATGAAATTTGGAATTAAATCTACTTTAAAACAAGAACTTACTAAATCAACATCAATTTGTGTTTCTAGTATCCCAGAGATTATTGTAATATAAGGAAATGAAGGTTTGTTCTTATGCATTAAGGAATTTTTGTTGTAATTCAATTGGAGGTTGGAACTAATCATTCATATAAGATCCATAGTTTAAAGTGCACAAGAGGGTCATCAGCTCCATAAACTCAATAATTTGTAGTCATTTATGATATATTACTCCCAAGTTGATAAAATATTATAGGGGTGAGAGACAATATGGGAAAAGTTTTTGGTATGGAGTGAGATGTGGAATTGTTGGAAGATTACAATTGATGTCGATATACACAGGCTTGATATAAGCATGATGTAAATAACATAATGAGGTTTTTTGAATCATATAAGTGATTCAAAGCAACTAAGGAACAAATTTTAATGTATAAAATCACTACACCCATTTCAATCTCTTTTCAAAGATAGATCAAACATATTAAAATTTTATTCATACATGTTGTACTTTTTTTAGCAATTTCAAAATTAATTTTCTATGTACTATGATGAAAATATAAAAATATCTAGCTTATAATAAGGGAGTAACAGTTTATTTTTTTTATTTTTTTTAACCAAGAACAAAAAAAAATACATTGACAATAAAATTTCACTTACATTCATCAATGTGTCTTTAAATATTAAACAATGAAATAAGATCAAAAGTTCGCTTGAACTTGACATTAATTTTAATAAATTACCTCACATTCACCAAGTTTCAAGAAGCATTTAAGCTAGGATTACCTTTTGATTTTGTTATTGAACTGAAAATATACAACCCAAACAAATCAAATTGAAAGATAAAATATAAGTATGACAAGCACAGGCCCACATTGGAGGTAAAATGGTGTTCTCGTATGAACGAGGTTCAAGAACTTGACTATCGATAGGTTTTAAAGAAGGTATTATTTGTGATATTGGATGTGCATTTCAAGTTGAGCTTAACAACCCCCAGCCATGAATTATAACCCATAAAACTTAGAGGGGACGTAAGGGCATAGTACATAGAGAAGATAATGACTGAGACAAATCCAATGAAAAAAAAGCATAGAATAATGACTCGATACAAATATTTTGAGGAGGCATGTGCTTCCATCCTCTGACATGAGTAGTTGATGGTATCTTACCCATTTTTTCACCCTAAAAGCATCGATATAGATGACAAATGATATAATGATGCAATACAAATCAACAATGCATGCAAAAGCATTTATTTCTTGAATCAAGGGGTTAGATATATCTAGGGTCAATAAATAATTGGAAAATAATTTCCTTGATAACATGTATATATTACAACCTCTTCCTTACTTATGCTCGGTAGGTAGTGTTCTCTCATCCTAGTCCTATATGAATGATCATGGCCAATGGAAGCAATAATGGTGTCTAGCAAAGTGGTGAGGAAAATATGATGGATATTTATAATTCTTGAGCATGCCAAATAAGTTTATGATGTTATCTAATGTTATCTAATGTTTGATTGGTTTCTATGTATGGGTCTCATTGAGATGCTCAAGAGTAGGAATTAAATTCAAATTAAGGTTTTATTCCATCCTAAAAGAATAAACAATACATTTAAATAATATTAATACTAATTTACAAACTATTTAAATTTGTATTATCAAATATAAAAATGACATTTGGAATTGAACCTACTCTAAAACAAGAACTTGATAATAGCTTCCATCTTACTTGTAAACAAAAATGAGTAGATTATATATTAAATATGTGCTTGGTCATGGTAGGTACCCACGAAATAAGTTGCATGAATTCCTCTAATAGATCAACTCCTTAAGGATTTGAGATTGAGCATGTAGATTCAATCCAAATCCTCAATCAAAAACTCCACAATACAAAAAATGCATTCCCATTCCAACTAAATATTTTCCAAAATACCCATAAGTTAAATATATATGTGCATCCCATTCTTATCTAATTGTCACTTTAACTTTGACTAGCTTCTCATTCTACTTAGTGAGATATTTTTTGCCTTTTTTCCAACTTGGATCCATCCCAAGTTATCTAATGACTCTGGTTGGTCATCTATCTAACGATGAACTCTATTAGCAACATCTTCCTTTTGGCTCCTTAATGGTTCTTCCTCGTTTACATGGTTAGCCCAAGAAGTAACTTGTTCAGTCTTATTATTTGAAGAAACATGGGAGGAGGTATTTTTCTTAGGGATCTGTTGATCAGTTCTTCTTTTGAAGTTGGATCCAGTGGATTGTTTATGGCTTCCGCTTATTCTTTCCCATATTTTGCACCATCTTTATGCACGATCTAAGAGTGGAGGAAAAATTATTGTCACAAGTTGTGCTTGTTTATGTTTCTCACAAGCTTTGCGTGTCATGTTGTACTTGATAGAGCATTCATTTTCTCAGTTTAAAGTTGATGAATGTGATTCAGTTAAAAGATTAAAAAATGTCGTGTGATTCCATTAATGTTTGATAGCATCCACTGGCATTTTAAAATCATTGTGATGGACAAGCCAACAAGATGATTGTCTGGTCATCTTAATGTTTCCCTACTTTCGAAGGCATTGTCACCAACTTCATCATGGTGTAAGGAGCTACGTTGTTTATTATGTATTAACACACTTCATTAGGTTAATACACATTTTCCTATTAATTCATCTAAATTTATACCAAAAATAATTATTAGTGAATGATTTAATTGTTGTATTTGTTGTTCAATATTTTGAATATACAAAATTGGAGGAGAAGATCCACCTCTAATTTGGTAGTCCAAGATGTCATATTTTCCATTCAGGCTTCAGGGATACAAAATCTTGACCTAGCCTAGTGTCTCTTGTATTTCCCTTTGCCCAGGCCTGGTATTCCCTGCTTTAGTTAAACATTTGCATGTCGCCTTATAATGTGTGAACCCTAGAAAAGCTTTGCCTTTGTTGTATAGCAATTTGAGATGGTCGGGATTGATACGAAGAGCATTGTCGAAATTCTCCAACAACCATTTGAATTATTTTATCTACAGTCATGTCTCTGTCAAATTCAAATCGAGATGCAAAGATAGAATGCAACAAAACCATAATATACAAATCACATCCAAACATTCCCTAATGCACAATAAAAAGTAAAAAAAAAGAGACATAAATATATATTTATGCTTAATTTCCATTAGTGATAACATGTGAAAGGTATTTGAAGACACAAAGATCCAAAATGCAAAGTTTTAGTTTGTTGGAAGCCAAAGGTACATATATTTATAGATTGAAAGAGTGAAATCAACCATGGATAAGGAAATGAGCAATCATAGATTCAGGTCGATGATCAAAGATAGTTAAAATTCACAAAAATCTAGGTTCATCGATGGGCTACCTCTTTTCAAATGTCTAAATTATTTTCATATTATTTTTGGTTCTCTCCCTAACATATAAATATAAATATCTATGCGCAAAACAAATCACCTTTGATTGTCCAAGTCGAGATTCGACCTTGCAACCTTATCCCTAAACATGAGAGGGAGCATGAGCACTCGAATTTATGTAGCACTCACGAGAAATTGCATGGCTTGAACCCACATCTTAAACGCCACGATGTATTTTGTGGTATCTTATGAGAAAATGGGTGTGTCCAATTGTTGGCTTCATGGGATGAGCAAGCTCAAGCTTTACATACATCAAGCCATGATGCCTCCTTCCTTGTTATGTGATTGGATGCCAATATCCAACCTGAACGATGGTCATGTTAGCTAACTCACATGCTTCATGCTACCAATGGTTGTTTTGGCAGGATTTGTTTTGAAATACATTTATCTCCTATTGTGTGAATTGATGCGACACCTCAATACTCACTTTTGGCAGTGTGTTGTCTTGAGCTTGTAAAGTTACTGGAAAAGGGTGGCCTGATAGAGTGCCAAATTTGTAAGTGTTTGCATGACCTAAACCTACATCTTAAGCTTCATGATGTCATGTGTGACCTCTACTAATAAATAAGTGTGTCTTGTTGTTGGCTTCATGGAACAAGCAACCTTATGCTTTGTGACCAAATGACAATACCTAACCCGGAGGTGGCAAGGTGTGAAACAAAATATACATGACATGACTTATTGCAATTGGATAAGGGAGAACACTTGTCAGCTTATAAGTGGATTTTGACAAAAAAAGATGTTTAGCGGGGAGCCTTCCCCTAAAAGAATGCCTTCGGTGTAATAATATAATATTATTGTTTATAAAATCATGTTTTACTTATTTAATTATTTTTTTCATAATATAACATATCAAACAAGTACCTTGATTATGGATTCATCTATAATTTACTACACACGCATATATATCCTTCTACCTTCCAGTCATGGTATGTAATATTTGTTAATTCTATCTTTGTTAATTCTATAAATATATAGATTTAATCCCTTGATTAATTAATGTATTTGGTTAGATGATTAAACCCTTGGAATAATTATTTTGGTATGTGTTGTGAGGGGTCACAACACACATAAAATAGTGGCAATGTTTCCTCCCAAGGTGATTGTGATTGAAGTCAACCACAACTAAACCAACACACTAAAAAAAAAATGGATATGACAATTATATAGTGCAAGATGAATTTTTTTTGTTTGGCAGGGTTGTGTACAACTGAAGAAGACAATGACAACAATGGCGGTTAGAGGAGTAGGAGATGGTGATGGTTGTAGGAGGAAATGGTAGTTAGAGGAGTAGCAACTACACCTAGAGGAGTATTTGTGGTTGGAGGAGGTGACGAAAATACCTATAGGATGTGATGGTGGTGGTTGTAGGAAGAGCAACTATGGATAGAGGAGGCGACGAAATTTAATGAATTTCCTTTTTCAGTTTAATTTATTTTTATATTTTCCTTATACATACATATATATTACTTGTAGAGTAATTATTATTCTTCTTCAATTGAACTTCTAGAGTTAAATATAGCCAAAATCCAGTTGATGGTTAACGACATGTCTAAGAGAAAACTATATATATCTATATGTGTGTGTGTGTATATATTACTTGTAGAGCATTATTCTTCTTCTTCAATCAAATTTTTGAAGTTAAATTTGGTCAAAATTCAATTGATGGTCAACGACCGATCTTGAAGCAAACTCTTGGAATTTTGTAATTGTGGCCACATGTCAAATGATACCAAATGATACAAACAAGGTTCGTTATCACACAATTATATTTAGAATATCTAAAAAAATGAGGATATGCATAGGACAAATAATATTTTATATAAATGTTTGAATGTAAAAGTGTTATTGATTATATAATGAGGGCCTCGTATATACGTAAGTGGGATGCCCTTCCATGAATAGTCATGTATTTTAAGACATGTCCTTTCATGATAATAATTATCATTAATTATCACTAATTATTTATGAATTATTTATTTATATTATTGTTATACGGAATTTATACCTACGAATAAGTACATCTTTCCTAAGTGGGTAGTTACACTTAGAACAACTAAAGTAAAGATGTTTAACCTTTTCCTACAATAAACAAATAAGAAAAAGGAATCCACTTGTGATCCTTCGCTTCCTTTGATCTCCTTTGAGTTGCTCTCGTCGCTCCCGCTCAATTGGTACCTGCCAACAGAAAAAGAAGACAACAACAATCAAAGCATATGATCTATTTATCGTAAAAAAAAATGGAATCGACAACATTTGAATATTCGTTCATCATAGATATAGACAAAAGTATGGGAAAAGGAACAAACAACTTTATTGATTGATAGAAGGAGAAGTTACACCCAATGTGGTTCGATCTCATGTCACTCATCCACCTTAGTCCAAACCCTCATCACACTAATAGCACATCAATCCAGCAACATAACATTACTTGAAAATGATTTCAAGTCTCAAACCAACAATATTTCACTATAATATCCAAGTTCTAGCCCCCTGATCACTATGATGAGTGGTCAATTTATAGGCAAATGCAAGTGTTTTTATCATAAATAGGATATTGAATGGTTTTCCATAATTAGATAGTTACTTTCCATGGAGAAAGGGATGAGGGGATAGAGGCTTAGATGGTCCATAGCCTATCCAAAGTCGAGCTCATAGGATGAGATAAGAGTTGGGCATCCTCTAGAATGTTCTAGAATCAAGGAATATTCCCAAAACCCTATGCTAATTTCGCTCATCCTCACCCAGCGCAGGCTTAAGTGGGCCTATGGGCTATGTAGTGCAAGTTTGAATGTGCCTACATGCTATGCAGAGTAGTTTCCCTTGACCAAGGCTACGTTAGTGTCCTATTGTACAACAAAAGAACCCCCCCATTTATAAAGAACAATAGCTAAGGTTAGAGTTATAAATGGGGGCCCTTTTAAATTTTTATATTTAGGATAATAATACCTAACTCTAAGAAAATACATAGCAAAACCTTGCAAAATGAACTAAGGATGAAATCCACATCGCAAATCGCAAATCGCACTTTTCCACATGACTATCTTAAAACACCTTCAAAACATTACGATTTGCAATTAAATCTCCCGCGGTGAACCCAATAAATAGCACCTTCTTATTTCGCAATCACATTTCGCACTTCGCAAAATTTGCAAGAAACTTAGCTATGCCACTAGAATGACCATTAGTGATTTGCGGAATGTGATATTGCGATATTCGCAATCACGTTTCGCTTTATGCATCTGGTAGCACTATACTGTATCCATTTAAATATTGCGATGCGCGATTAGGAGAGGTGAAATGTGTGAAATAATTATGTTTTAAATACCAAAACGAACAAATTGGAAAGTTAATAAATATTTAGCAGCCCGAGGAAGGATAATCATTTTCCAAGTTATGGGTATTTAACATCGAGTATATCATTAAACCTTTATCACGATCCAAAGTCATTTCAGAGAAGATTTCAGTCTTAATTACCTGATACCGTCTGTGTTGATATATCTTGTCTATTTTCAGGAAAGCTACAAAATACATGTAACTAAGAAAGGTAATGCGGAAACAGAGGAAGCAGACCATTGTTGAATCCAAGTTTATAGAGATGGCTCTTATTTTCGCTGATACAGTTTGTGACGTTGTTGGAGGCGCAACAGCTTGGGAGGTCATATACAATAGGCTTGAGGAAAAACTTCCTAAAATCACTGTCACGAGAGCAACAGCAGACTCAACAAGGCCTTTAGGACTTCAATGCAGAGATGCTTCATGTTCTTTCCTTCATAGGATAGGAGAAAGAGCTAAATTCCTCTCATACACGGCTATGATTAGGTGGGTGATCGAAAACCTTATCATTGAAGATAGGCAATTCAAGAATTCAAGAATGGAGCTCATAAGGTCGTTCAGAGTAGCAGACTTGAAGAAAATGTACCACATACCTAACCCGTAGGATATCTATGATAACACATTTGTGGCTAACTTCGCAAAGAAGAACCTAGACCCCTTCAAGCTGATTTAGGGTTGGAGAGTGTTGGACAAAAAATTCAAATATGACAAATTGGGTATGTATGCTATAGCGTCTTTGGAAAATCCCTACAACTATGCAGCAGCTATGCTATCTAGATTATATGGGCTACCCAATAGTACTAAGTTTTACATAGAATGGATTCCTCTGATTGATGCCTGTGTTAATTCCCACATCATGAATTGGCCCTCCATCTTATCTGATAACCTAGCCACCACCATTACCAAATATCGACAAAAGAAAGCCTCCTCTTCAGATAACCTCCCTCCATTCTATTTTAGTGCCTACATTATGGATTCTATCTGTTTTTGCACGACATTTCCAACCATGGGTTGGAAATGGACCTTACAGGAACCCTACCCAATCCATATCAGTCATAAACAAATATGGGAATCATATTACATACCTCAGTTCTATAAGATATTTCATGTTGTTGTGTTTCCCCTACATCAAATAATTTTCAATAAGAAAGCCCCCAGGTTTTCCCAACAAGCCGTAACAGACCTCTTTACTGTCAACAAATATTTCATTGAAGAATGGTTCACCTACATTAGGGTTTTTGGTAGCGCAGTTGATCCACATGTCCTTCTTTTATATGTTTCTGATAAATTATTAGCAAGAGAGATTGCCTACCATATTGTGGGAAAGGGCTTGACTAAAGTTCTCAAAGACGACAAGAAGTCATTATGGCCCTCTTTCCCTATCAAGTGCGGTTCTTTTTCTTTAGAAAATTTTGTTCATGCTACTAAAGAGTCAGCACATATGGAAGCCCTCAGGCATCATACATTGCCTAAGAGGCAATTTGATCCAAATAAAGTGGCATATAATGTCACTACTAGAGTAAAGCTCAAGCCATACAACCATGAGGATAATTATTTTGAATACTTGTTACAGTGGGCCGTATCCTTCAAACAAGCATTCGAATGGGCAAAGGAAAATCTGAAACCTGAATATTTTTAAAGCTTTCAGGAATTCAAAAATGAGAGGCTCCAAGTGATCCAAATGCATTTGTTAAAGCCCGAGGATAAGCCTACACAAGTGTCACTGTTAATAGTGAAGGTCCTATTTCTCGAGTAGACTCTCAGGTAAACACTGAGAAGACACCAGACACAGGGAAAACCCAAGATGCATATAACACAACTGAGTCTAGCAGGAAGTAAACTAAGAAACAAATAATGAGCATCCCAACTACAGAGATCAGTTTAGAGGTCAAAGGCAGTAGTTTGGAGCAGGAGTGGGATCAGTTTAATCAGAAATTGCAAGGCACTCCAACAAATACCAAAGAAACAATGGAACATAAAACTCCTCTACATGTTCATAATGATACATAACCCAAGTCTATCGACAAACGGTCCAATATTATGGAGGAACAAGCGACAACAGCCCAACATACTGAAATTATCCTTGCTCTGCCCACATTAGAAATTATTTTGAAAGCAACTAAAATACCTCCACTTGATGTGTTCTATAGCCATCTCCACAAGGCTATAGTAAGAAGGTAGAGAAAAAGGAAAAGGGTAGACACACCTGAATTCCCACCTAGAAACGAGCCGATGGATGTTGTTTGGAAGGCCATTCCTTTCAATCCAGCTGAGAATTTGACTAGATTATCACAGTTCACAGGAGCGTACGCATCGGCCACTATGGACAAGGCTACTAAACGCTCTACTTTGTTAAGAGAAAAAGAGAGGATTTCACAGCTCGAAGCAGAGAAAGCAAGCGTAAACAAGAAGTAGGTGAGTAGCTCGCACAATTGCAGCAAGACATGAAGGTACTAAAAATAAGCCATGAAGCTGATATATCGGCCAAAAACATGCAATTCCAAGAAATGTAGCAATCCATGGAAAGATACAAGGATGTTCCCACTACTGAGGAGTTTATTAAAGAGGCACTGGAATTAAATTCCCTTCTGGTGAAACAACAGGAGTATTTATGCCAAAATATGTCACATAATACTCCCTATCTGACTATTAGCAACCAGCTGACAGTTAAGGCAATCAACCAGAGAACTGAGTTTAACAATTTAAACACCAGAATCTCTGAGTTCATCTAATGGTAGGAAAAAAAAGACGAAAGGAAAGCTAATCTACCTGAGATTGGGGAAACTCATAAAGACATTCTCTTCACGGATTGGGATGCGAGAATCAAACAGGTCGAGCTAGCAGTCACAAGCGTAGCCGAGGTATCAAAGAATAGCATTAAGGCATTCAATCACATCTTGTTTGCCACCAATCTCATTAAATAAGGCAATGTGAAAGAAATTCCCAATTTAAATGCTCTGTATAAAAACTGGCAAGAAAAGGCGGGGACTCAAAGAGAGGAAATTACAACATTGACCAGGACCAACTGGGAGTAGTATTGGCAGTATCTTGTTAAGCCACACAGCCAAATTACGACTCTCAATTGTTCCCTTCATATGAATCAACGGATGTTGCCACCTCTCACCGATGTGATTTTCATAGGATAGCTCAAGACACATTTCGGGGCACCTCCTCAAATTCAACCGATGACCGATATATGTGATTTGAAGGACAAGTTGGCAGATAGAAAGTCATCCTCTTAGTTTTGTTCATTTAACCTCTGTTTATTTTTGGAGTTAGTTACCTAGTTAGGAGGATGGTTGTTTGAAACCTCCTCAAATTTTGTATAATCTATTTTTTCACATTAGTTAGAATAGTATTTATACCCTTCTCATGCATTTAGAGAAGGGTTTAGAATTTTATCAAAAACATTTGCAAATAATGCACTATTGTAAGTTTTTTAATGCTTTGGTGGAATTATGGAATATGATCGTTTCTTTTAGACATCAAACTACTTTCCTTTGTTGATGCACTATTGTATTCTTGGGAGACAATTTGATTTGAAGAAAGAAGTTGGTCTATGTCCTTTGTCAAATGAGTAGGACTTCACACATATGGTACTATTATCTTGTATGATTGATTATGTTTACATTTAATTAGTGGAAAATATTTATGTTCATGAATTGTATGTGAGATTTATTGTTTATGTTAAGCGTTAATTGCACTTTTGTATGATGCCTAGCTAAAATTGTGATTTTCATATATAACTCATCATATATGCAATATATAAATTTCTTTGACTAACTATTTAGTCAAAGGAATTATATTTATATGTTAGCATCTCTGTTTCGTTGTGTTCAATCTTTATTATCACATGTTAAGCAGATATCTTTGTAGATCGCATACCACACAAGAATACCTGGGTTTATATTAGAATAAGTTAGTTAGAGAATTGCATCATAGAATAGGTCATTTAGATTATCATTATTCTATTTCAAACACTCATGAACCACCCACTCTCATCTTAAAACCCACACTGGGAAACTGGTCCCATTATCCCCAGTCGGAGCCACCACTTTAAATGGAAAAGGAGTTGTCTTAAGGTCCAGATCGGGTGGTTATCCCCCATGTTTCGGCAACAGAATTTTGAGGCTGCAACATTTTGGCGCTAGAAGGAGGTCCATTCGACTGTGAGTGGCATATAAACCTAAAGATCATTCAAAAAGAATTCATAAGAATCAAAACCCCTCCATCATTTCTACACCTTCTAAATACGTTCAGAATCTCCTGATCGGAAGTCTAAAGTTGTAGAAACATCTCCATTGTCTCGTGAAGTAATAAGGCAACCACCCTCTCCAGATTACACTCCTGAGCCTCCCGAAGTTTATTCTTTGATACAAAATTTGGAATAGATATCCATTTCTGCTGAGAAATCAGAGAGAACTGAAGTTTCTGAAGAAAGTATTACCTACTTATTAGAACAAACTGGTGCATTGACTAGATTTCAAAGTGAAAGACTTGAGGTCACCCCTTTCAAGTTCCCCATCCCTCCACGACGTATGAAAGTTACTTCATCAAGATCTAAATCAGATACCAACGAGATCACATCACCTTTCCATCCATTCACTCCCCCACTCCACTTCTACTCAATCCACAACTTCTCAACTATCCACTTCTCCAATTAGTACTACCATTAGTAGTACTAACCCAGTAGTAAGTTCTTCACCATCTATGCCTACTTCTTGACCGGCCTTCCCATCTTCTCAGTTTCCAACTCAATTTATGGCCAATCAACCTTGGACAAATCTTGGCGTTGTCCTAGTTGCAAATCCAAATGCACACCCAGCAAACCCATAAAAATGGCTACCTAAGTACAATCCTAACGTTGTTCTCCCAGTCGAAGAAAAACTAAATAATTTTATGTTACCCATGAATCTTAATGGGGTTGCACATGAAGATGATGTAATCAGACTGTTTCCTTATACTTTCCAAGGATCTGCTGGGTCTTGGTATATTTCCCTTCTAACGGGTTCAATTAGAGATTAGGATACTTTTGAAGAAGTATTTCTTGCAAAGTTTGGTGATGATAGGACAATAGCATCCTTGATCAATGATATTTCTAATTTGAAAGCTAATACAAATGAAAATATCAAAGATTTTAACTCCATATTTAACGAATTGCTAAATAAGATCCCAGTTGCCTCTAAACATGTTATAGATGTACAAATAGAATGGTATATATCATCTCTTCCTTCTAATATTGTGATTTTTGTAGATAGAGACAATAATCCTACCCTTGTAGAAAACATGAAAGAATCCTTGTCTGTAGAAAGAAGAATCATAGCTTTGGAAAAGAGATCACAAACAGACGAAAGGAAGTCAAAGAAAGTAACATTTAAGGATGACTCTAAGAAGAAAGCTTCAAAGGACCCTTTCAATCTTGAAGGCCTTCAAAAGGTGTTAAAAACAATGTCTAATGAAATGGTCTAAATCAAAAAATAGGTCGTAGAATCCTATGCTCCCAAGAAACCTCTTCGATCATTCAAAAGGAACCCTCCTTCAGCATCACAACCCCCAAACACCATTTCAATTGTGGAGTTTGATCAAGAAGCAGAAGAAGATTCACCAAACGACGAGGAAGTTGAAACGGAAGAAGAAATTGAATTAAATGGAATGTGGGATTTCATCCTCCCAACTGAAGAAGAGGCACAAGCAATGCCAGTGACTACAAGAAGTAAAAACTCTCCTTACATGTCTATCACAAACCAGAAACAAAAATATGCTACTCCTGCAAAGGAGAAAACAACAAATAAGAAATCAAAGACTATCCAAACCAATCCTATTCCTCCAAATTCCCCCAATGCCTCAAAAACATTGGTAATCTCAAATACAGTGGAATACAATACAGTGGAAAACATGAAAAAGACTAGAGCTAACATCTCATTACACGAGCTCACTAAACTCAAGCAGCAACAAAAAATTCTATTAAGAGAGTTGAAAGCAATTCTAGTAGCTCCTCTGCCATTTGTTGTAGTTACTCAAGCTACCTACGATATGGGAAAACCTCCCTCATCCTCAAACAAAGTAGATCCTTCAGATCTAGTTCTAATTGGAGATAGGTCTATTTCCCATGTTCCTCCATTTCTTCTCACTTATGAAATTTTCAACAGGAATGTTCATAATCGCCTTGTTGATTCAAGAGCCTCCTCAAATATAATTTCAAGACCTGTGTGTACCAAATTGAACATTACACCTCAAAAATCTGCAATACACATCGTTCAGTTAGATAGGACAAAAGTAGAGGTGCTTGGAGAGATAGCATCAGTTTCAATTAGGCTTTCCTATAATCAAAAATTTTCACAAATAATTGATATTTTGGTGGTTGATATTCCTGAATTTTATGGTTTGATTTTGGGTATGGATTGGTCTGAAAAGTTGCATGATTATTTCACAACTAATTGGTCTCACATGTGGTTTCCAAACGTTGTTGAGATGGTAGCACAGCTAAGGGGAGTTTTCTCTTTCCATATTGTCTTGGAAATTAATTTTTCAGGGTCAGATACAAATGAGGCTTTCTATTGGAATGTATTTGGGCAAGTATGAGGCCTTTTAAAATCCAGGGTTATGAATGTTAATGAGGGGGCTGTGAAGTTGCCAAGGTGATTTGAATGAAATCAAAACAAACTTCGCTCACCTACATGAGGGGTGCTCAATTTGTCGTATCCAGGGATTACAAAGAGATAGAATATGAAAATAGCATGTAGTGTTTTCTATAGAATTTCTGAACCTTTTCTAAGTCTTGCTTTACCCTATTTATCTAGAGAGGGGGTCAAGAACATTCATTACAACAAAATATCTGTAGTCTAGACTCAACTGCTGAGTCGACTAGCTATCTCAGTCATAAATGGCTCTGTGGCCCAAAATATTACAAAATTAAATGCCTCAAGAAAGGAGGCATGTTACAGTACAACAAATAAATAACCATAATATGCAAAATATACAAAGATATCATTTCCCATCTTGTGATCATCTCTGATGCAATAGTTGTTCTACTTAAGGCATGGCTTCCTGCACTGCTTCACCAACCTCTGTCTTTTCTACCTTTATTTCATTTGGCGTTGGCTCCCTAACTTGTGTCATAGTGGGATTATTTTGGATCAACCCATCCCGTGCTTTGAATGCACCACCTATTCTTCTTAAAACCATAGCTGTCGACCCATCATTCCCTTTAAACCTTTGTCCTGCAGTATCAGTGTCTTGATGTAGTGTAACAACGAAGTCTCTTAGCCACAAATTTTTTACCTCTAAAACAAGCGAAATGGGCACTTTTTGATTTCCCCCTTAGTCCCTCTTTATTATAGCCCCTTGTGTGACTTTCCTCATATGATCAGGGGCTGGAACCAGGGGCTTAGCCCTTTGGATGCTAAGGCTATAAATAGCTGTGCAGTGGGCCTTTTTCCTTTGTTACACAGAATACCACATCCCGACGCTTGATACGCTTTAGCACTTGGCATCTCCTTTTCTAACTTGCAATCGTTAATCAACGAGATTGGGGTCACCAAATATATTGCAATCGTAACCCCAGAGGAGGAGGACTTGTTACCTCATTTCTCAGTGCTTGCCCGACTGTCCGGAGGCGGGAGCCTTCCAAGAGGAAAACTTCATGCATATCGCAATTGCAAGGCGGGGAGACTGAGGTGGAGGAGCGCTTTAACCTGTTGGGTTGTGTTATATTCTTTGCGTGACTAGCCCACATAGTTAACCGGGGGATTAGAGGAGGGGTGGAGCTCCCCCTTCGTTGCATCGATTGCGCAGTGGGGGGTTTGAGGGGGGGAATTTTTTTTTTTGGACCCTATATTAGGTTGGGCGGACCTACCTATGGTTTTGTGCATGGTTTTCGCACATGGTTTTGGACACGATGGTTTTCGGTCCATGGTTTCAGACGCGATGGTTTTTGGTCCATGGTATTGGATGCTTCAGCATGTATAAATATGTATTGTAACATTGAAAGGAACATAATGTAAAATCAAGCTGGTAGTCCCAGTTTTGCGATCCAGGCGAAAATCTTTGTGTATATGTGTTTTATGTGTTATGCTCTCGCATTGTTTATTTTTTGTGTTTTAGAATTCATATGCAAGTAATATCTGTACGAGGTTAAAACCTACATTTGGTATCGGAACTGTTTTGGCTTCAAGGGGATGCATTTGTTGCTGAGGGGTTTCACTCGGGCCTGTGGTAGACCCTGTTCATTGGGAGATATGCGGGATCGATTCTGGTGGTGAAAGAAGATGGCGAGCAGTGGAAAGATAAATATCAATAAATTTAATGGTCAGAGTTTTGAGTTGTGGAAACTCAAGATGGAGGATCTGTTGGTGGATAAATATCAATGGATTGCGGTAGATCTGGGTACTAAACCAATTGGATTGTGTGTCTCAGATTCAGTATTACTGAATGTATCAGGGGAAGCTATGACAAAGGCTTTGTGGGACAAGTTAGGGACTTTGGACCAATCTAAGTCCCTGGTGAATAAACTGTTCCTACGGAAAAAGCTGTATAACCTGAGGATGAAAGATGGAGACTCAGTGACAGAGCATCTTAATGCATTTAATACTGTGGTAAGTCAATTATTGTCTGATGATATTAAAATTTCAGATGAAGATAAGTGCATTAGTTTGTTGTGTTATCTACCAGATTTGTGGGATAGTCTAGTTATTGCAATAGGTAGCAATGCAACTACCTTGCAGTTTGATGAAATAGTCTCATCCTTGCTGATGGAGGAGATGAGACGGAAAAAGGGACAACCAGAATGGTGATGCCTTGTCTGTATGAGGACGGTCCCAGAACAGAAACAAAAATAAGTCATCGAGTGGGAGATCTAAATCTAGAGGGAGATCTAAATCTCCAGGAAAACCTACAAAGGTGGTGTGCTGGAAATGCGAAAGGAAGGGCACTTCAGAAGGGAGTGTAGATCTAAAGCTCCTGATAAAGGAAAGGGATCTGATGATGCTCCTTTTGCAGAGGCAAAAACCACCTCAGATGAAGGTGGGGGGATGTGTACTTGGCTTCTTCAAGTACACATGTAGATCATGAGGCATGGTTAATTGACTCAGGTGCATCCTTTCACTTCACTCCCCATAGAAAGTGGTTCTGCGAGTATGAGAAATACGATGGTGGTGATGTCTTCTTAGGAGATAATAGGAAGGCTAGAATCATTGGTTGCTGAAAAGTAAAGTTGAAGTTGCAGGGTGGAAGGGTTAGAACCCTTCTGGGTGTTCGCATATTCCTACATTGGCCAGAAATCTGATTTCTGTAAACAAGTTGGATGATGTAGGTGTAAAGACAGTGTTCGAGAAGGATACCTGCAAGATGGTTCGAGGAGCACTGGTATTGAGGGGAGTTCGGATTGGAACTTTGTACAAGCTACAAGGTAGCACTGTTGTTGACGGGTGCAATAGTTCGATGGTTCCTGAAAATGGAGCAGAAAATCTAGTGGTCTCTGGAGAGAAGACCATGTTGTGGCATCAAAGGCTTGGACATATTGGAGAGAAGGGCCTTCGAATACTTCATGGTAAAAGGTAGAAGGTATGAGTAATAGCTCTCTGGATTTTGATTTCTGTGAAAATTTTGTATATGGGAAGCAGAATCGGGTGAGTTTCCCCTCTGGTGGTAAGAGGACGAAACAAATATGAGAG
The DNA here is from genome assembly GCA_000404065.3 of Pinus taeda. NCBI lineage: Eukaryota > Viridiplantae > Streptophyta > Pinopsida > Pinales > Pinaceae > Pinus > Pinus taeda. Next base: position 92,011 of record APFE030245749.1, read on the forward strand.
CTTGTGCACAGTGATGTGTTTCGACCTGTGAAATTTCCATCACTGGGTAATTCTGTGTACTATGTTCATTTATAGATGACTTCTCAAGGAATACATGGATATATTTCCTTAAGAAGAAATCTGAAGTCTTTGACAGGTTTAAAGAATTTAAGGCTCTGATGGAAAATCAGACAGAGAAGAAGATAAAGGTACTAAGGACAGATAATGGTGGAGAATTCTGCAGCAAGGAATTTGAAGAATTCTGTAAGAAGTGTGCTATAGCACGGCAGAAGACTACTCCATATACACCTCAACAAAATGGAGTTGCAGAAAGAATGAACAAGACGTTGATGGAAAGGGCAAGAAGCATGCTCAGTGGTGCCGGGTTAGGACAGGAATTCTGGGCAGAGGCGGTGGATACTGCATGTTACTTGGTCAACAGGTCACCTTCATCAGCGTTGGAGGATAAGACTCCACAAGAAGTATGGACTGGTAAGAAACCCTCTCTTTCACATCTGAGGGTATTTGGATGTGATGCATATGTACATGTTCCAAAGGAGAAACGAACCAAGTTGGATAGTAAATCTGAAAAGTGCATCTTTATTGGGTATAAGGATGGTTTAAAGGGTTATAAGCTTTGGAACCCAGTAACAAGGAAGGTTGTGTAAAACCGAGATGTAGTGTTCAGAGAGGTGAAAGATATTATTAAACATGAAGTCCAACCAAAGGAACCTGAGAAGATAGAGTTTGAACTAAAGGAGGAAGAATCAGACTCTGTAGTAGAGGAGGAATCAGAAGATGAAGAGCCACAAACTCCGGCTGTGAGAAGATCAGCTCGGGAAAGAAGGCAGCCAGAAAGGTCCATCTGCTTTCTTTTCAAACTTTGCTTTGTCTGTTACTGATGATGATCCCAGAACTGTGAAGGAAGCAGTGGATTCAGAGGATGGAAAACTCTGGAAAGAGGCCATGGTTGATGAAATGGAATCTTTGCACAAAAATGAGGCATGGGATCTAGTGGAGTTGCCGGCTGGAAGGAAACCATTGGCAGAAAATGAGTGTTCAAGAAGAAGACAAATGCAGAAGGAAAGGTGGAGAAATACAAAGCTCGGTTGGTAGCAAAAGGTTATTCCCAGGTGCCGGGAATTGATTTTGGTGATATTTTTTTCCTGTTGCCAAGGTAACTTCTATTAGATTACTTTAATCTATTGCTGTTGCTTTTGATTTTGAGGTAGAACAAATGGATGTGAAGACAACATTTCTTCACGGGGATCTCGAAGAGGAGATCTACATGAAGAAACCTAAAGGCTTTGTGGTGAAGGGTAAGAAAGAACTGGTATGCAAGTTAAAGAAGTCTCTGTATGGGTTAAAATAGTCACCAA